>CABFOQ010014744.1:21057-40624 GCA_900660455.1 Gephyroberyx darwinii | reverse complement strand
AGTTTTTGTTGTTGTAATAGTAGTAGCAGTGGTAGTAGTAGTAGTAGTAGTGACAGTAGTAGTAGTAATAGTAGTGACGGTAGTAGTAATTAGTCTAATAATTATATTCTAATGTTAATAATGTTATATATCTTTAATACTATGGATTAATACTATTTATTAATATAACTTTAATACACTTTAATATATTAATATAACTTTTATAACTTTATAAATTTGATATTAATATTGCCATCATAAAGCATTCTATCAGTTAGGGTTAGGCAAAAAAATGAATATATCACCATCTCACAACCAAAATACTGTTGTCACTACCAAAAGAGAACAGTCATTACTGAAACACCTGTTATTTTGTCAAATGTAGAATGTTTATCAGTAGGTTATCAGTAAAAAAAATATCATAGTAATTGATTAATTGTACATATAATTTCATCAAACAGTAACTGTGAAAGCAATATATTCAAATTCCATAAGCAACCAACTCATTGAGGGCTAATGTGAACAGTAACAGTTGTTCTGTAAGCAAACTGGAGGTGGAGCTCCTCTAGAGGCAGAAATAATCTCATTGGTTGAGTTAAACTTCAATAGGTGGAGCCAAAGAACCACAATTTTCAGAACGCAAGTTAGCTAACTGGCAAACCTGAATAGCAAAGAAGGAACTCTGGTCAAAATATACATATTTTTATAATTCTTTTTTCATTAATTCATGACCATGGCATATATGATCTTGGAAGGTCAGCAATCTAGCTAACTGGCTAGTTTGAACTTGGAAGGTCAGCTAGTCTAACTAGCTAACCTAGATAACTTAGTATGGTTAGATTACATTCTTTTAGTTAGTATCAAGAGTGCTATGGTTCATAATATTAGCTAGCTCCTCCCTTACCTTTTGTCTTTTTCACTGGGCTTCAGTCTAACGTTACAAAACTGTGGTTCTGTGGCTCCACTCACTAAGGTTGAACAGCTATAGTTGTAGTATTGGTGTGATCTATTGTTTTAATATGTCTTCCACTGTTGTCCCTGTGCCCTATATGAGGTAATGTACTTTGCTCTGCGTGTTAGTAAGTAATGTGCAAGTTTGTCAGAGTGTATCTCAGCAGGAAGAACAACATGGTAAATTGTTCATACACAATGTACCTGCAGTATTGAGAAATTTTCTCTGGAAAAGTGTCACAGATTGTGGTGCCATGTTGTTGCAAACACTGATAATATCCAAAGAAGTGAGACATGTTGAAATAAGTCTAAACCACATATTTTAAGATTGTCAATAAACCAGATCTAAACAGAATCTGTTTTGTATTTTTGCTGGTTTTGGATTTTGGGGATTTTTGAGGAAACAGTGGATGAGAATTGGTAGAGCATTTGGGTTATTGATTGGGTGCCTCTCATCAAAGATGGATGATGTTTCCTTGAGGGCCCACAACACCTCCATAAAGCTCAATAGTAAGTTCTGGGATCCCAGTACCACTCCTACTCTCAGATTATGACACTGATCAGACCCACGTTCACCTACACTACATCTAAACCCCCCTGACATTGTACTTTACAGTTAGACAAGTAGTCTATATATTGCTGTTCAAATGAATTAAAATGCTCAACCCTTTCCCGAGACAGTTTTGCTACTTTGGAGTACCTTAGTTTCTTCAATGGCGAGATCCTTTTTTTCTGTGTATTGTTCATTATACAAACTAAATAGCATCTGTATTGACAAGTTCCAGAACTCTTATCTCTCATTGTTTCCTTGTGTGACTTAGTGCTAAGACTTTTCAGTGTCTGATCCGTCCGTTGTTGCCCATTTTTCCTCTTGCATTTGACTTTCAGAATCTCCCTGAATCGTTCAATCGTGTTAAGTCTGTAAAACGGTCTTACATCCATCCTGTACATCCATCCATGAATTAGTACTTTGTAAAGCACTGTTATCCCTGCCAGGCTCCAAGCCTTGTGTTGCCGATTGCTCTTTGCATCTGTAAGTCTGCCTCATTTCTCTGGCCTTCACTGCCTCCCTAAACCAGAATCCTGTTGAGACCTGCCAAAATCTTATTGAGGGTTTGGCAATTGATATTAGCAGTGCTTGCCCAAGTATTTTGGACCTCTAGTTGGGGTATTGCAGAGAAGTGAGAAGAGTTTCTAACACTTTTTGTCCAAAATCCAAAATCTATCTATCTATTTCCATTTTTATCAAAACGTTTAGAGAAAGCTGTCTCCATTCAACCTATAGCTCTCAGGAGTCAAAATTACATCTTTGAAAAATTTAAATCTGGCTTTACAATGATGCACAGAATGCAGACGGCCCTCGTTAGGGCAACACATATTCTAATGGGAGCAAATTTGGGCGAAACTTCTATTTTAATCCTTCTATATCTCAGTGCAGCCTTTGTGCGCCTGAATTCCTGGCATTTAAGGACATTTCACTTAATTGGTTCAGCTCGTATCTTTCTCACAGAACTTTCTCAAATTGGAAACTCATCAGACAATACATGCAGGGTCCCCCGGGGTTCAGTTTAAGGTCCTATTCTTTTTTCTTATTTACACACTCCCCATTGTCCACATTATACGTATCTCTTTCCGCTTCTATACTGACAATACTCAGCTATGCCGACCCCCAAAATCCAGAAGTTCAGATAGCCTAGCTACTCTTAAAGAAAGCTTTTCTGACATAAATCATTGGATGTCCCAGACTTTTCACAAGTTGGAGTATTTCATTACCACGCGTGCTCTTGGAAAGATAAGATAAAGGAAGAATGTGGCATAAAAAAATGGAAGTACAAAGCACTTGTGTGGATTTTAATAATAAAAACCCTTTTATTAGAGGGGCTAGAAGACTACAAATATCATCTACGCATATCAGCAATCTGCCTTCATCAGAGTGGTCTTATTATTATCATATCTCTCAATAATTTACAACCTCACCATCAATCTACAGTCTAATAAGATGCTGACCCTCCTGGCTTGAAATGGCACTCAGCAATTTAGAAACGAAATATTGTCATCCAATAATAAACTTAAATATGTAAAGTGTTCTTCACCCCTGACCATGAACCCTTGACAGAATGAACTAGTGGAGGATGTGGGACAAATCCACAGCATCATCAGTGTATCTAAGCTTCTTCCTTTCATTGTTTCATGATGGTTATATTATATTATTTTATAAAAAATAAATAAATAAATAAAACAAATGTTTACCTCCAAAACTGAAATAAAATAGAAATACACCTAAATTATTTTCCATTTTATTCTTCTGACTATTGTCAAACAGTATATGAGGTGGAAAAAGAACCCAATACTACATCAATACATTATCAATACATTGTTACCCATCTCCCCCATGTCAGTATATACACAAAACAGGTACTACTTCAATGAAGACCTTAAAAATATTAAAAGTTTAACTTAAAATAAAAAATAAATAAAATGAAAGTAAACATCAAGATTAAAAACTAAATAAAAATAGTTCATTATTAAATCATTATCTCATCTACAATAATAATTTAATAATAAAAGTATTTCCGATTTGCTTTCACTGAGCTGTAAAGAGTTCAGAGACATCCAGCACTTGATGATTGTTTGCAATGAGTGCACAGTTTTGGTCACTAAGTTTTAACAGGATCGGGTATTGTCTGCGTAGCAATGGAGAGAGATATTATGTTTACAAATGATATTCTTTAGATAGAAAAGGATGGGGCCAAGAATTGAGCCCTGCGGGACTCCACAGGGAATGTCTGCTGAGGGAGATGATGAATTGTCTAACAGAGAAGGAATATTAGAAAGATAGGATCTGAGACAGGTCATTGCTGAGCCAGAGATAGCCACATAGTGCTTGAGTGAATCAATTAAAATTGAATGATTAACTGTCAAATCTAAAAGGATTAAGATCAAACTATCTCCTGCATTCACTTAAGAGCAGTCTCTGTGCTATGTAGTTGTGAGTAGAATTTCACAAAAACGCTGGTGTTTAAAAATTAAAAAGTATTGTTGAGCCTGTACAATATGTACCAGTTTGTACATACAGTATGTCATTACATGAGTTATCAATAGGTCCCACCCTCAAAGTCACCAATTCAAATTCTTGTACATTTATTGCACTTGGCAAATAAGGCAAATAATCAATCAATCAATCAATTCAGTTTATTTGTATAGCACATTTCATAAACAGAGGCAATTCAAAGTGATTTACATGAGATTTAAAAAGAACATATAAAACATAATAAAATAAAATACAATAAAATCACCACAGAATAAAATGATAGTGCAGATAGGGCATTTGAAGTGCAGGAAAAACATAATAAAATAAGATAAAATAATAAAATCACAGTGCAAATAGGGCATTTGAAATGCAGGATTGCATTGAACTTAGCAGAATGCAGTAGTGAACAAAAATGTTTTTAATCTAGATATAAAAGTAGTTACTTTAGGAGCAAGTCTCAGTTCTTCTGGAAGTTTGTTCCAATTATTTGTTGCATAAACGCTGCTTCACCCTGTTTGGTTTTAACTCTAGAAACTGTTAGCAGACCTGTCCCAGATGACCTAAGGGGTCTAGCAGGTTCATGTTGAGATAGCATGTCGGTGATGTATTTTGGACCTAGGCAACAATATTTTAAAGTCAATTCTCTGATACACAATGCCAATGCAGGGACCTGAGAACTGGCAAGTTTTTCGTCATATAAATTTGATTGGGAGTGATTTTTACTGACCCTGAAGGGACATCGGCAAATCACAAAAACAAAGCTAGCTTAGCTTTGTTTTTGTGGTTAATGTATAATAAAGGTTGATTGAAAGATACAGTGATCTCAGTATGTTTAAGGAAAAAGAAGCATTTTTCTCAATTTGACTCTATACTCCAAATGTTTGGATTTGAAATCAAACAAATAATGAGTTTAAACTACAGATTGAAGTTTTTATTTGAGGGTATTTGCATAAATATTGGTTCCACTACTTAGAAATTATTTTTTATACATAGTCTCCCTGTTTCAGGGGACAATATTACTTGGGACAAATTGATATTATGTCAACAAAGCACTAATGTTTAGTATTTGATGGCATATCCTCTGCCAGGCCTGCACTGCAGCCATTTCAATTGTTTTTTGAGGCCTTTATGCCTGAAGTCTCATCTTGAGTAAATGAAATGCATGTTCTATGGGATTTGAAAAAAAAAAGTCAATCTGGAGAACTTGCCACTTCTTGGCCCTGAAAAAACTCCCTTGTTGCTACGACGGTATGTTTTGGATTTCTTGCATTTTGCTTGTACTTGAGCAGACAAGATGTTTTGTGACACTTCAGAATTCATTCTGCTGCTGCCGTCAGCAGTTACGTCATCAATGACAACAAGTGAGCCAGTTCCAGTTGCAGCTGTACATGCCCAAGCCATAACACTCCCTCTACCATGTGTCGCAGATGAGTTGATATGCAGATTTTGGCCAGTTCCTTTCTTTCTCCACACTTTCTTTTTGCCATCACTCTCATCTGTCCACAAGATCTTTTTTCCAGAACTCTTCAGGTGATTCTTAGCAAAAAACAAAATTACCTGGTCATCCTATTTTTGAAGCTAACTAGTCCTTTCCAACTTGCAGTGTAGTCTCTGTAGTTCTGCTGGTGAAGTCTGTTGCGACTCACTGTTGGTACGTACTGACACATCCAAACCTGCCTCCTGGAGAGACAGGGCTTCTTTCTTCTTAATGATGTTCCAAATTGTTGACTTTGGTAAACATAGTGTGTGGGCCATGTCTCTGATTGTTTTGTTTCTCAGCCTTATAATGGCTTTCATTGACACCTCTGTGTTCCTCATGTTGACAGACAAATCCAAATGCAGGCAAATGCAAAGGCTAGAATCAAGACTAGCCACTAACAGCTTGTATGCTGCACTAATGATGAGACAAAACACACGGAGACAGTTCTGGTGACAAAGCTGCTCCGGTGCTGAATGGGCTTGATTTTGATGAACCTAATACAAGTGTACAACCATTTGTGCAATCAACGGTTTTAAACTTGTGTGAAAGTAGTTCCCCAAAGGATTAAAGCTCCTTTATTAAGGCTTTATTTGATGCTGATGCAACGTTTCAACCCTGACGCTTTCGTCAGGCCTATGTGAGGAACAAAAGGGGTTCATATAGACAACCCATAAGTGACATCACAACTGCAAAATAATCAACATGATGAAGTATATTTTATGAGGCAATTTTTTAACGTTTGTTCAACATGCATGCTCTTTTCCTTTTTTTTGTTGAGCGGCTCTGCATTAGCAGGTTAGGGTGAAGTGCCTTTCTTGGGGGTTACCTTGATGGTAATTGTTGAGGGAAGGTAAATCATTACTTCACATTCACATCTCCATTTGTGAACTGGTGACCTTCCAGTCCTAACCCCACGTCTTTAACGTGACAATTATCTTCTATTATGCTTGTGCTTTTATACACCCCCTTAATTAAGACTATAATCCCAATAACAGTGATTTCCATAACATGCTATTCCGTTTCTCTTGATCGGGCATTCCAGTGCTCAGAAGACCTTGCCCTCATACAATTTAATCTCAGGCCAGGAATACAATTTCAACTTTCCAACATCTCTGGCCACTTCATGACTTTTTAATGCTTTCTATTCTGTTTCCATTTCATAATTCAGAAGTAGGACAGTAGCCTATACTATGGGAGAGTTGAGGTATCACAGTGAGTCATTCAGCTTCTGGGACGACTGGCTTTTGACTCCATCTATTGGTCATTCCTCTTTCAGATGGTAATATTTGTACTGTCTATATAGTTAAAAACACAGAAATAGAGATTAGAAAAAAAAAATCATAGTAAAGGAAAACTTCTGTAACAGCCAAAAATGTTAAAAATAATATCACAACAGCAAAAATTAAGCCTTGTCGGGGGAATTCTGCAAGGAATGTAATATATTAAGAAGAAATTCCTGCAGTGGGCACAGCAGGATTTTTGCATAGGGGGTGAGGAGCCAGGGTGGATCTAGATCAGGCATTAGAGGAAACTCTAATAGGAGGTATAATAAATTACTAATAACTGAATCTTGTACTCACCCACGTACTCATTAATTGACTTCTTATGCTATTACTTCATGCACAATTTCGAGCTTAACCTTTTAAGAAATTGAGGCACAGATCCAAATTATACATGTACTGTCTCTGTAGAAAGAAAAGATTATTGCTGATAGTATGAGAAAACTTTGATTAAATTAATCTGCAACATTTTCATAAAATTAAATGTTTTGCTTCTCTCTATCGCTGATTGATAGAACGCAATAGTGATTCAACCTCTAGCCTGCTCATGAAAGGTCTATCCTCTGTGCACAGAAAAGTGATGCGTTTTACGTGTCCGGTAGCAACGATAGCAAAAAGAAACTCAAACTTCATTGTCAGAAAATGCAAGGAAAAAGACACTTTACAATTCCCCCAAAAATTAAAAACTAGGAATTTGAAGGTTACCATTTTAACCGACTGAGCATAAAGCAGGAACAGGGCCGCCATTTATCTAAAATTGAATGGCAATGATTTTATTAAGTTAAGAAATCAACACATTTAATAAATTCAGTTATTTTATATACACTGGTCTATTGCATGGATTTAAAAAAAAAAAAAAAAAAGGACAAAAATAAGCTTGACACACCAAGCTAATACAGGTTATAGACTCAACATTTCACATACCCATAAATGATCTCAGTTCAAATGATAATTACAAGTTCTTCCATCCTTGCGATAGAGCTGACAATCCATAAACCTTCTGATGTTTATTTGTTCACATCCACAGTTGTCTCAAAATAACACAGTCATTGAACTCGATATTAAAACTAAGCTGTAAAAATACTTAAAGCATAATCTACCATGTGTTCCATGGGAAACAAAGAAAAGGCAATGGTTTAAGAATTCATTTCTCATGAAATATTGGTAAGCCTTAAAAATAAACTTTCAAGTGATTTCAGTAAGCTCATATACAACAGGGGGGGAAAGATGTCGTCCAGTTGGTTTTCAGCAGGGGTTACTACTTAAGCAGCCATAGAATACTAAAAATCTGCTACTTTGTTCAAAATATACATAAAATAACATTGGTGCAAAACGCTTCAGTCAGAGCCGCTAGTGGCATGCACCACAGTACACAACTATGCTGAAATTCACAGGCTTTAGCAGGTAAAATGAGTACCTTTTGACAAATGCATTGTACAGTAGTGGCCATTAGAATCCAGTGTTTCTGATCATCAGTGAGTTAATTAAAGTGTCAGTGTGTGTTGGAGCTTCAATGTTCCTCTTTGTCTCGGCCTTTCTTGTCCTTCTCATCCTGCAAAGCGGTGCCCAGCTTCTTGATGAGCACCGACAGGACCTTGTCTAGAGGGTCCATCACGCCCCTTTGCAGCCATTTGGGAATTGTAGTCCTGGCGTGGTGGAAGCCCAGCTTTTGCAGAATGTAGTCCACACCCACTGGGTCAATCTTCCGTCCTGTCCAGGAGATGAGCCTGAAGAGGGGGTAGAACCATTTCCATTAGTGTTTCCCCTACAAAGCCAGTCCCAAACACATTTCATCTAGCAGATACTCTTATCAGACTTAGATTGGATCTTGAATTTTGTCAACTGAGATTAAGAAGAGTGTTTTGAATCATGTAAAGAAGGTTTGCACATCATGAATTATTTCAGGGCTTGCATGATAGTAGCCCAAATGGCCTCATGTTACTCAGTTGCGTGTATTCACATCTTGAGTCCAACTACGACCAATGCAAAACCTTGGAGGAAATCTTTCCAACGTTAAAAAAAAGTTTTGTGCTTTGTGCTTCCTCAAACCATTCAAGTCTACAAAAAAGAGGTGCTTATTCGAGTGATGGGTAAAATGCAGCCAAGGCACTCTTTTGTGTGCAAAGGTTGAAAAGGCTTTTTATCAAACCCAATAAACAGCAATCTTACAGTATTCCGCCATATATATAAGGATAAGGATTCAAGTGTGTGTATTATCACATATATCGGCTTTCTATGTACTCAAGGAGGACGCCATGGCATCAGTAACCGACCAGATGCTTCTTGTTGCACGGTCAAGACTTCCTAAGGTTTCACATTGGTCATGTTCAGACTCACAATGTATGTAAGGTGCAGGTTGTTGAGGCTAAGGTGATAGGTGAACCAAGCTGAGACAATACTATGTCCACTGAGTCAGTACATTTTGGGTGCCAAGTTCCTCAGGGGCCAACCACACAAGAAAGTTAAATATAAGGACATGTGTACATAGTGTAAGGTAACTCAGAAACAATGCCTCTTCAACAAGTTCTTGTTAAGAGGGTTTCACATAAAACAAAAATGAAAACACAACATACAAAGTATTGCCCTTGTAGACAACAAAGAAAGCACTTTTCAAACGGCAAGAAATGCATCCTCTACAAAATAAGAGACCCCAGAGCCCTTCCCATTGTATGGAGAGTTTTTCTGATTGGCTTTCTTTCCCCGTTTTGACCATGTAAGGATTGTTTTTTTCCATTTTACCCTGTAAGGTTTGTGAATGCGTCTCTGCTAAAAAAAAGAAAAGCTCCAAAAGTCTGGTGCAATGGAGACGAGCTGGGTTTCTGACCTGAGAGTTGGCTCCAAGTGCCAGGTATTGCACATGAACTCCCTCCAGTCTACCGTGGTGTAGTTGATGCCGTCCTCCTTGTCCTTGTCCGTGGAGCTGTCGTCGTGCAGGGCCGTCGGGCTCTTCTGGCCCGGCCGAGCTGCAAAGATCCGCGGGGCAAAAAGGGCTGAGGAAACACACGGAGGGAGGAAGGGATTAAGATGTGGCTAAACATCCTCAACTGCCCTAATGGATTCTTCTTTCTCTTATCAAGTAAGCAAGCGATCCACAATTAGAGCACAATAGATTGCCATTAATATCACTGAGACCACAGTCAATGGCTTGATAGCGTAGACCTGACCTCTATTCACATTCAAATATCCACCTGGTCCACTTCAATTAATCAGGATTAATCAAATGCAAATCTTCAGTGCTGTTATCTTTTCTGCTTTTATTCTGTTGTAGAATCAATTGAACAACGCCACAGTGCTGTGTTTTATCCGCTGTGAAGAATGCAAGGTTGCAGGCATAAAGAGTGCTAATTTGTTCCTATGTGAATAGAAAAGCCATTAAAATGCTGCCTGCATTTGGTTCTCTGACCTCCCAACTGTGTGTGAAAATAACACTGCCTGCATTTCATGGTGCTCTCAACAATGATTCCAGGAGCACAATTACAGCCTTAAAGGAGAGTCAGACATAAGTGGTTTATCTTGGTAAAAATAATGTGTACCACTTCTTGTTGGACAGTTTCATGTGTCATTTTTGTGACACGCTGTACAAAACCTCTTTTTGCAACTTGTAAGGATCATTTTATTCTTGAACTATGACAATTTTCCATGATGTGTCCAGTGAAAAGGAATAGCACGGACATTTGGAGAAACCAAACAGTGTTCCTTTTCTTCTGAAGAATGACTGAATGCAGTAAAGATTTTAAAAAAAAACAACCCAAAAAACACCCCACCTTTCTCCTTCTCCTTCAGGTAGGCTGACACCAGGTCATGGAGAAACATGATGAGCTCGGCATCCATGGTGACACAAATGTGATCAGTGAATTCTGTCACAACGCTACACTCCACCTTGGGTTTGCTGTTGGAGTCTAGAAGAAGAAGAAATAGCAAAAGAAATGAAAGCTCTGACAAAGGCAAACCCTCTTCATACTTGAAACTCATCAGCGATTCACTTTATTTGGCAGGGAACTTGATGTGATTTTGTTGCGGTCATGCTGATGCACATGACATGACATATGCAACCTTAAAAATAGTGCAAGAAAAGAGTGCAAAAGATGTGTTCTACTGCCTTAATGTACTGCTTTATTCCTTTATATACACATATTAAGGTGAGTGGTTTGTTGACCACAATCTCTACCTGTTAGAGTGGGTTCATCTGGGTCTTGTACGTGGATGGACTTGAAGTCCAACTGCATTCTGGGAAGGGCAAAGATGGTCTCGGTTTCGTGGTTGTAGCTGGATGAGCTGCGGAAGCTGCTCAGAAGGCTCGAGTTTTTGGCAGCCGCTCCACTCTCTGGGTTGTTGGCATCCACATTCCTCAGCAGGTTCAACTCTGAACCAAGAGATAAAACATGTCATAACTTGTTTGAGTTTAAGGCCATATTCATACCACACCATTTTTTTTAAAACTGCCAGCGTTTTTTTTTAACGTTTTCATATAAATGGGGAGTGTCTGGCTTCTTTTCAGGCTGAGCAGAGAGGTTTCTAGTTGCAACGACATGACTATAAAGAAAAGTTGGTAAAGTCGGTAGTGCTTATTCATCTGATCAAGAGTCAGTATGGAGCACATTGACTGTTGTGGGAGTTTATGCTAAGTGTCTGACAGTTTGTACCCATTTGCTCACATTAACAGCTACTGTAGCTCCTCATTTCAGAAACAAAGAGCATGTTGTTTGACCTGCTTTTCATTATCAGCATAAAATGCAGTTGAGGTACCACATTCTTTTATGCTTTATTGTATGCTATAGGGACTGCATTCTCCAGTGTCCGTAGAGGAGTTCTGGTTTGGAGCGAGAGCGGATTACCCCGAGTTGTCGTTGTGTGCTTTAAAACTCATGGTACCCTTTGCAAGGACATATTTCTGTGAAGCCAGACTCAGCGCTCTAGTGTGCATGAAATCAAAATACCGGTCGAGGTTGGATGTGACAGCAGAGATGAGACGCACACTTTCTGACTCTGATGAGCTGCACTGTGACATGTAAGCCCAAACCTCTCACGGTGAGTTAAAATTAACTTTGGTGTCACCATACTGCGCTGTGATGGACCATTATGTAGCCTTGCAAAATATGAGCGGCTATGTATATGAGCCGTAATATGTAACTATCATTTAAAACTAATAAGGAAAAAATGTCAAGTGATTTAAATCTCTGGGGTCGCTAACCAAAAATGGTCGGGAACCCTGGGTTAGCATTCCAATCACACTGGCTAATATGCAAGTATCTGTGTATCCACACCTTCACGTACATATGGGGTACTTTGACTAGGGTAAAGGGAGGGTGTTTGTCAGTACCTTCATTCCTCATGGCAGTGACGTAGTTGAACCACTCTTTGACGGTGGCGACTCCATGTGGGGGATTTTCATGCCGACGGCGGGTTATTTTGGTAATGGTGGCCATCGGGCTCTCCAGTGCACCACAGGGCTTGGTCACCATGGTGTTGTGGCCAAGATGGAA
Source organism: Gephyroberyx darwinii (assembly GCA_900660455.1). Classification (NCBI taxonomy): domain Eukaryota; kingdom Metazoa; phylum Chordata; class Actinopteri; order Trachichthyiformes; family Trachichthyidae; genus Gephyroberyx; species Gephyroberyx darwinii. The sequence continues at coordinate 28,420 of CABFOQ010014744.1, read as the reverse complement.
ATCCAATGTCTGAACAATGTAGGTAGAATCATCTTTGGAGCCTGGTTGGAATGGAAACATGTGTCAGTAATTAAGAGAAGAGAACAAACTGGTTCTGTCCCATTTGAGGTTAGCACGTCGTTCCTCACCGTCCTCCCAAATCTTCTGTGCCTCCGTCCAGAAGGCGATGTTTGGCTCTTCCAGGTGGAACAAAGCCCAAGATTTAGAGCGGAAGTTGGGCCCGTGGAAGCAGGCCAGGGTCATGTGATTACCGTGGAGGCTCATGGATCCACCCAGCTGCACCGTGTCCTCAGGAAGGGGCATCTGGAAGAGGGAGATGTGGCAGCCGGCGATAACCTTCAACACCCCGGGCCAGTGGCGGTGGTGGGCTGCATCCATGTCTGAGTGAGGAAGAAAGGCGGCACTTTAGACAGGCTGATCAACTCTTCCTTGAACATGAGCCATGTCGATTGGGCCCTGAGGCATTGGAACAACCTGCCTGAGGAGCTTTGGCTGGCACGATGTGACATCACCTCTTAAAAGTTATTTTTATAGACTTGCGTTTATTTGATGAATTTTTAACCTATTATTTTTTCTATTATATTGTTTACATCCTTAAATTATTTTATTACCTTTTTATCTTGTGCTGTCTGATTAGTTTTACTTGTTTTAAATTACTTTAATAGAATTATTAAACCACTTTGTCTACCGTTCTAAAAAGGGCTATACAAATTATGTTTATTAGAATTAGAATTCATTATACTCCCAATATCTAACATCACTTGCTAAGAAACTTACCATGCATTTCATTTCCCTTCTATTATACCACAGAGCCTATGAAACATTACACACACCAGTATTGAAGAAAGCATGCTTACAAAGCTCAGCAGCTCCTTTCTCAGTATTGATGACGGGGGTTTTGGGGGGCAGGTAGGGGCCGGGGCCCCAGGTGGAGAGGGCCCGCTTGCTGGTGTCAAACTGCTGAGTGAAAAACTCCTGCAGCTTCATGCCGATCTTGATGAGGTCTGGAGTGGTGGAGCGCGAAATGATCACCTGGAAAATGTCCCACTGCAAGTCTCCGTGGACAAAAATCTCACTGGAGGGATGAATGGAGGAAGATTGGGAGGGAAAGAGTGGTGGGGAGAGAGGGACGATTGAGAATAAGATTGAGATTGAACATAAAAAGGTAGACAAAGCGAACATTTGACATTTTAATAATTGGTGATTTCAATATTCATTTAAATGTGACTGATCCCCTTAGTAAAGCCTTCTCATCACTTAGTGATACGTCTAATTTGATACGGTAGCATTTTTTTAAAATCAGAAAATTGATGTCATTAGGGATGAAGTCATTACTATACTACCAAGTGAAGGTATTGATACCTCCTCGGAACATTCACAGACTCTCGAGACCACATGCATCTCAGTTTGAGTCTGTCCCCTTAGATGCCCGCATTAAAACCCACGACCTGCCTACTTGACCCTCTTCCTACTGATCTTGTAAAAGGTATTAGGACCTCCAATGCTTTATATAATTAATACCTCACTCTCTACTGGCATGGTGCCCTTGGCCTTTAAAGCAGCTGGATGTCCTTAAAAAACTATAGACCAATCTCTAATATTCCCTTTCTTTTCTAAAAGGTCTTGAAAGAATACCCAATTAAAACAATATTTCTCCGCCAATTGGCTATTTGAACCATTTCAATCTGGTTTTAGGTCATTTCATAGCACTGAGAATAAATTATCTATTGCTTGCTTTGGACTCCACCTCTTCCTCAGTTCTACTCGATTTGAGTGTGGCTTTCGACATCGTCAATCACAATATACCTCTAAATCGTCTTTCGAACTACTATTTTCCTAGTTTAAGTCTTATCTATCCTATAGAGAACAAAGTTTTGTACAACATCATCTCTGAATGCTCCAAAGTTAATTATGGCTTACCACAAGGTCCAGTGCCTGTTCCATTACTATTCTCTAGTTACATGCTACCTCTTGACAAAATTAGCTGTGTGATGTTAACTTTCATAGTTACGCTGACGATAATCAGCTCTACAAACCCTTTACATTTTAACGATTGTTCAAAACTCGTAAAATTAGAAGTGTCTCCACCTGTTTGATGTCATCAAATTTCCTGCTTCTAAATGTTAACTAATTGTTGGTGCCATTGGTGCGGTGTCACTTTTGGAGATTGTCTAATTACTCAGAGTCCCTCAGTTAAAAATCTTGGCATTAGGATTGATCCAATGCTCTTGCTCAACCTGCACATCATAGATATTACGAAAATAGCATGTCCCAATAACAAGCTTGGCATCTAGGGCATAGCGTGTGTTGTATTTAAAGAACCAGAAGTGTTGTGTTTGGCTAGCTTCTGATGATATCTTGCCACACCTTTTCTCTGATAGACTGGTGTCAACAGTGCACAGGTTGACCTTCCATTCGTCCTGGAGTTTGAGGTCAGCATTGCTGAACACACCCATGAGGATGCTGGAGCCCATGTAGTCCACTCGTGCCTCTGTCGATCCCATGGTGATCTGGATCTTATGGCTGGGCTGCTGGTTTGGGTGTTCAGAGATGTGGGCTAGAAGACAAATGATGAGTGGTTGGAAATCATTAACTGAAGTAGAAGTAGATAAGGCAGGTTGAGGGAAAGTGGGTACAGAGTAAAGACAGTAACAATTATAAAAAAGAATATCTTTGCATTATGCAACAATGCAAGAATATGAGCATATGAAGAAAAACTACATGACAATTACAGTATGGAGGTATCATATGTAGAGAAAGTGTCAGAAAACATTAACACTTTCCTACAATAAATGTAAATGAATTGCTTAAAAACACTCGATGTCTGAAAAGTCAGAATGGGCCGGCTTTGTTTACTTACAGACCATCTCTAGGGTGTTCACATCTATGTTGCCGCCCACAACCCCTCCCTTGGAGTCCAGTTTGGAGCGACCAAGGCCCACCGACATGCTGATCTCACGGTCCCGGTTGCTGCCTACGGACAGACGGCCCTGGCTTTTCAATCCACTAGTCGTCCAGCTGGAGGGACAAACACAATGGTGAGCACTACTGAATAATGTATACCTGCTCTCTCTCACTCTCTATGCAACATAAATGACTCATTATAAGGACATGCTCAGGAATATACAGAGGGAGCTGAAGAGGAAAAGGCATGGCAACCAAAGTACACTCATGGAGCTGGCTGATAAGTCAACACGCCGTCTTTCATTTCATGCGCCTATGTCATTATTGCAGTATACCATTATCCCGATGCATCATGCCAGTATATCATTATCCCAATGCGTCATTCCAATATGTCATTATGTCTGAATGTCATGTGCTTACTTGATATACAATAGGTCTGGTGCTTGTACAAGGGGGTGATTGCAGCACTCCTACTTCTTTATTAGCTCTTTTTTTTTTAGAAAGAATCTATACATTTATTTAGTGGATATGCATTATGCATAGATATTTATTATGTATTATGCCATCTATGTGTGAGCAGAATGGGCAAAGAATATATATATATTTCAATATGAATAAATATTAGGGATAAGCTATAGAAAAATGTGCATGCTTATATGAAATAATTGTTTAAATTTTCATTGGGTAGATAATTACTTAACTTTAGCTTTTTGAGTGCTTAGGGTAAAAAGTGTGACCACTCACGTGTTGTTGCCCATGACATTGCTCATGTTCATCTGGACGTTGAGCTGTTTCAAGTTGATAGCGAACACCACCAGGGTCTCCCAGGGTGTCCCCTGCTGGCCTGCAGCCTTGCCATTTTTATTGAAGGACGGAGTGGACGTTTTGGTCACAGAGTCTAGAAAAGAGAGAATTTAAACCAGGTCAAATGCAATTTCGACGATAATAAAAAGAGTATCAGGGCCAAACGTAATTGTTAGCAAGCATGCGTTTGAATTGTAGATTTGTAGACAGATTTATGATGGCTTAGTGCGATGTCCTCTCCGTTTATTAGTACATCATGCTATTGACATCTGAACTGGGCTTCTATATGAATACTTGCCCCGGATTAAAGCACAAGGTATTTTTTCATCATATCCTGTGTATTGGTAAATATAGAAATAGTATAAATGTTCCATTTGGAAATGGACTCTTACCACTTTTGCAACAGTTTTTGTAGTTACCTCTTCTAGGAGCAGAGGAATCAGACACGCTCCTGGTGCGACCGGGTGCCGGGGACTTGAGGTGGGCCAGGCTGCCCGGGGACATGTTGCTCCCTGTGGAGTGCTCTGAGAAGACATTGGGGGACTGGGGTATATGCTGCCCCCCAGTGCTGCCGTCCCAGGTTCTCCAGTAGGCTTTGCGGCTGGACTCGGGGGACAGATGCTGAGTGATGTTTTCAGCCGAATCTGGGGTGGCCGGGCCGGAGGCTGAGGCGAGGTAAAGGTTGAAATGCAAGTTAAGGGCAGGTTTGAAAATGTCATGCTGGAGCAGTGGGACAGAAGGTTAGTTGAAGGAAGGTCAGCAAAGATGGGACATTAAAAATGAACACAGTATCTGGGTAATTGGCCAAACCTGGAGAGGTCAGTAAATAGATGTAGGATGACAAGTTCAAGACATTTTGAAAATTACTCGCTCGTTTCTGCATACTGCACTGTAAAAGACCTCAGTATAAACAATCAAGTAAAAAATTGTACAAACTTTTCCTCCATCTTTTGGTCCACCTTATTGATTTCCACTTTTTACAAACTGCGAGCAACTATTTTACATTGAAGTCGATGGGAAAATGGCTGATTTGGAAAAAGTACGGCACCAGTTTCTGAATTTTTGACCGCAGATGAGACCATGTTTGGTCAGTAGACCACCCCCCAATGGGGTTAGATGCTATGTAGCCAGCTGATAGTGTGCAACAACAACAACCAGGATGATAAATAAAGTAGTGGTAAAAAAAAGTTACTATTTGGTACTCTGATCATAATGTCAGTATTGAGCACATTGGCTGTGTTGTGGAGTTTCTGTAAAGTCTTTGAGGGCTGCAAAGGAGTGTTGAGCTGTTAGCTAATAGTCACAGCTACTGCAACTAGTCGATATGGAAACAAAGTGCTAGTTGGACGAAGAGTCACCTGGCAAGTTGATTGTCTGGTCTCCTAGGAAGAGGCGCCTGGCGATGCTCCGACGGTACCAGGCCCTCGGAAAGGCCAGGATCTCGCTCAGTCGTCTCATGTCATACTTGAAGGAGGCCGAGCCAATGTCGCACACGGCTGAGAAGAGAGTGTTAAAATGGAGATTGTTCATTTGTACATATGAGAGGCAGAAACATATTGACGCACCACAACGATTAAGCTACTCTACTATTACCAGTCTGTAACCATAGAATTTGACAAAGCATTGCCTTCCAGGGTTCTACAATGCATTTTAATAGCATATGCTCAAAGCGGTGGGGATTTTTAATTCCTGTGCTCCTAGAATTTCACATTGAGGAGCTCATGCACTTTTCCACGATTTTCCTTTCTATAACTAAGTCAGATCACTTCCATGACGTAAAATATGTTTTTCCTTCCTGGTTTGATGATGATTTTCTAAAGCGGTAAACAAGTGATGTGGAGAAAAACAGGTGAACACCATCATCTAATGCAATAAATTTGTGAAAATAAGTTATATAATACATCCTGGTATATTCCTGTAAAAGGGGCCCATTTGTAAAATTCCCCGGTATTCCCCGACTTGCCCAGAGTAAATTTCCTGACTTTCCCTGTTTGGAAAACAGCTCTCTAAATTCTAATTCTGATATTCCAGAAAACCTGTGACCAGTGGGAACCCTGGCATATTCAATATACTACAGTAAAATTAAACCTTGCACAGACTGTACAGGAATGGTTAATAATCTATCACATGGCTGATCCCTTCTCCAGGGGCAGACGAGGTACCTGAGATATTGATGAGGGTGGTGTCCATCTTGCCACCCTTGGCAGGAATGAAGCTCTCAATGAAGGTAGGGCCTCCCGTACGCCTAATCCTGGACAAGCTGACCTTTACAAACTCCAGGTTGATGCTCAGAGAGTCCTTTCTCCCTGTTACCGAAGATGGCTCCTCATCCACTGTACCTTCAGAAAATAAAGAAATAAATCACACATTGATCTGACTATGACTATATTATTAGATTTGAACAGACATGCCTTTTTGATTAACCACATGATGCTCAATACAGATTAAGAGGTGTCAGTAGGAAAAGACTCAATGCTCTTGTAAATACAACACTATTTTAATTTATTCAAAAGGTTTGCATGTGTGAGATTTACCATCGCAGATTAAGAGGTTCAAATTTCTTTGACAGTATAATGACATTACGAGTCATGAAAATGAAGCGCTATTTTTAATGTCAAGGTTATAAAACTAAAAATAAATTCAAACTAAAACTTATTCCGCTGCACGTTGCATCCTGTTCTATAACTCTCTGGACAGGCGACTCAAGTTTTCCTGGTCATTAGATGAAAGCGGTTTTACTCCCTCTGGAAAATAGTGTTGTAATACACTGTATTCCTGTACAGAAATAGAAACTAGCATGCATAATGCACCAGTTCACAAATTTCCAACAAACAGCATATACTGTACATACAGTGTCATGCTTAACACACTTATTGTGAACTTGTATCTCACAAGGCCTTTTTCAGCTAAATAACGTGTAAGTAGCAACTGTAAGTAAATCCATACCGTTATATTTCCCACTCAGAGTCTACTTAACATGCAGAACTGACGCCTGCATGTGTTTATATAATCCCAATTGTTTATACTCCATTTTGATGTTTCTATTAAAAAAACATGTTTTTCCTGCGGTATTCTACTCTGCAGCGACCCACAGGAATCATAAAATTTTCATCTAATCCGATCATTAAATTTAGAACTCGTGGCATATGATAATACACGCATCAGCACACAAAATGTAAGCACACACACTAATGGTTATTCACGTCTGCTCTACGCCAGACCTCGAAAAAAAAAAAAAGAACAATTCAAAACAAAATGCCAGTACGTGTGTTTTACAGAAATCTGACCTTGAATTTGTTCTGGACAGGGGTTGTAATGATATGTTGAGGAACAACGCACTGTGTTGGATTAATTAAAATAAATAGAAAAATTGCAACTCTAGTATTATATAATAGTCCAAACAGGACAGGAGAATATTGTGAAATACTTTTCCCTTTCCTCACCTAACGGCCCTGGGCCCGGGGGCAGCCCTGTGACGGCAGATTTCTGCTTGCCGGCGCCGTAGGGGTGGAAAACATAGAGGGAGAAGTCAGACATGCAGGCGGTGAAGCTGAGGCCCGAGGAGTTACTGGGAGCACCGGTGAGGTCAGACTGGCTGCTGCTGTGGCGGCTCCTGCCGAGAGGGCTGCCCAGCAGTGGAGATGCTGGAAAGAGG
>CABFOQ010014744.1:1450-21037 GCA_900660455.1 Gephyroberyx darwinii | reverse complement strand
GAGGAGTAGTAAAACACAAGAGAGAGAGGGTAAGACATCAGTTAAAGGGCTGATATGTAATATGTGACTTCTATCGACCTCTATTGACGACCAGCAGGTATTGCAACATCAAACGGTTGCTTGCTCATAGCACTGTGCTCCATCATTGAGCAGTGTAAAATGCGAGTAGGTGGGAAGAGGAGGCTGGGAGTACCGATAACTTGAGTACCGATAACAGTACCTTGTATTCAATACCGGGAATTTTTTGTACCTATGTGGAATAAAAGCTTGTTTGGTAATGCAATAGCCTACATTTTTTGGACTATCATATCATTTTTTCCATTAGTTTTCCCAACTAAAAGAAATAACATTTGAAGTCTGAAGTGTGACATTTGTATGTATCTTCTTCTTCACTTTAACAATATAAAAGTATTTGTTCAAGTATTTGTTCAACATGCAATTTTACAACATCAACACCCTTTTGTTTAATCAAACATATCTGATTCAAGACCTTATAACTATTAAAACTATTTGATAGCTTAAATATTAAATATTTAGAACTATTCTTTATGTCAGAAATACTTCACATCTAGAAGCATTGCAAGAATATCAGGTGCTAGTACATTTTCTGTGCATTTAGGTAAAAGGCAGTTTGGGAAGAAAAAGCAATTTTTACCACATTTTTTCTCCTGCAGTCAAACATGGTACAGCTCTCTTGCCTGAAGTTAACATTGTGCACTATTAAGTGCTTCATTAGGTTCGATAACTGCCAGACGGCTATTTCGGTTATTTCTTTCCTCACAGATATTGCCCTGCATGCTTTCGGCATCAATTTGAATCAAATGTAGCCAGACCTTGGACTGTTTCTGCGACATTTTCTACTTCGAGCAAAGTGAGAGATGAAGGTGTACATCTAAATTGATCTAAATTGATCCTTCATGTATCTCTCTCTTTCTGAGTATCATTATTCTTCTGAAAACGGAATGCTAAGTAGTGCTCTCCAGACCTTTGCTGGGGGGTGGTTTGGGTATGTGCTGCCCGGGTGGGGTGGAGGAGGATGGGTGCAATCCATCGGCGGGAAGGGGTCCTGTCGGGGTCTCCAGTTCACCACGGTTGGAAGAGAAGACCAGGTCCAGAGAGGGCAGTTTCAGCATGCACTCCACCCTGGACATCGGCAGGCAGCTGAAGCGGATCTGAGAGGGCTAGAGACACCGATGATAATTGATAATTCAGTCCGATTTTTTTTTGTTTCAAGATGCTTTTCCAACTGCTTATCTGCTTATCCAATAGTTGATACATAATTAATAGATTCTTAGATTCAGATTTAAAGGATCTGTGATAGTCATTAAGATGTGAAATCGGGAGCTGTGAATTGGTAAGATGGAAAAGGTGACTAGGAAAGCACCCAGAAAGAGCTTCTGCGGTTAATGGTACAACTTATGCTGGTTCAAAACTAAAACACTACAGATATAAACAGAGGGGAAGGACGCTACTGAAAAGAAGGGGAAGGCAGACACCATATGAGGAGACTCCCCATTAACGCCAATGTTAAAATGTGTCAATGACAACACACTAAGTCTTAGTCTAAGCAGTTGCCATGAAGTAACTTCCAAAAATCACACTGCTTGATCAACCAAGACCCGTCTACAGCTCTAGTAGCCATGCTGTGCGTCAGTACCTGCACTCTGACGTAGACCACCACGTCCACAGGGAAAGAAGAGTAGGCCGATGTGGACGAGGACACCAGGGAGGTGGTGGACTCCTCCAACGGCTCCACCGGCTCAAACTGACCCATGTCCTCCTCTTGGGAGGCCACAGCTGAGGGAGGAGCACAGACACACAAATACAGTTGGTCTATGAATACCAGATACCAGACTAGGTTCCACTGGAAAAGGCCAGATGGTACATCACACTTGACCAGAACACGACGACGAACACACCGACCTGCGTAGTTCCTTTCCACAGGAGTGATGGGAATGGTCTCCAGGGCCTTTTCCAGGAAGTCTAGCAGACAGGGGCTTATGACCATTTCCTCTGGCAGTGTCTGCAGGGCCACCCAGGCATACAGCTTGGCCGTTTTCACCCCTCCACTTCCTTTGCCTTTGGCTGCAAGGACACATGGGAGTTAAAAGTCATCAGCAGCCTGACTACATATCATCTTCAACACCTTGGTCTGGGCTTTACAGTTTGGATCCTGGGTGTTCAATGACCAAATTCCCCAAATTTAATCAAATTTATTTAAAGTTAATTTTACACTCAATAAATAATAGTCATGTCAAAAGATCTTTTCGATTGCCTTTTGCGAATAGTCATCTTTCCTTTCAATAATCTGCATTATACATCAATGTGCATGAGCCCATTTGATCAAAGGTGCCCTCTGGGATCATGGCTTAAAATAAAGACCAAAATCGCATGCATTTGATTGGGTGAGCCTCGTGTCGACGTGCATGGCCAGAGTGGAGAGGTGTGGCGCTCAGTGACGTGATTACAGATGGTGCTAGGGCATGCAAGTAAGGATGAGAGAATGCTCAGTACCTGATGGAAGAGGTGGGGGCGGGGGAGGTAGGAGCGAGTTAGTCTTGCTTTGGGCAGCATTGGGAGGGTTTGGAGGGCTGCTATCTTTCATACCATACAGCTTGGATTCTTTGGAGAGAGTGCGGGGGAGGGAGGATCCACGCGAGGCGTTGGGCGACTCCGTCTTCAAGGTCTTGGAGTTGTAGTGCAACTGGGGGAACAGAAAAGAAGTCCTCGAGGTTCAAAGTAGAAAATTAAAATACTTGTCCTGGACAAGCAGCGCTAAGGTCATCTGGGAATGAACTCTGTCACAGTTGTCAAATATAGACAGCGTTGGTAATTCTACCAAAAAATCCCAAACAATAATGAATAATCATTCACCCTGAACTGTTTTCATTGAAGGTTTTTAATAAATTATTCATACTGTTTTTAAGTTGATGTCCTTTTTACATGCAATTTGCAACATGCAATTTTGCATTTTTTCCCCCAAGTGTAAACAAAAGGAATGCAGTACATTTTTGCAATGGAAAAGACACTTTATTCAGTTCATGTCAGCTTCAAATGATCCCTTCCTGACCCATCGCAATGTGACAAATAGCTGTAGGAATTGCAGGCAATGCAAGTCTCTTCATTTTCAACTTTAAGCTGATATCATCACCCACAGGATCTTTTTTGACTACTCTTCAGTAGTGCGACCCCTTACATTGCACCTGGCTACAATACCATCATGAAGCCTGGCTCTCTCTCTACCACCTTAAATATGCATTATTTCACTTTCCTTTTAGCAGGGAACTCTTTAAAAATTGACACTGAAAGACCAGAAACCACATTGAAGAGTACATTTGGCCACTTTTGTACTAGTTAATCCCTGATCTTATTTCTACAGCATCTCAGGCTTCCACAGGCTGAGTCACCAGAGAGGCTTGTGGGCCATTTGGGTGGTGAAAGAGAAGCTGACCTTAACGTCTACTCCTGGAATGTAGAAGACGGTGGTCTCCAGGTCATTGGATTTGGTCTGTAGGGAGGAGGGACACTTCTTGCCAGCTAGGAGGTGGGTGGTAGAGGAGTAGGTAGGCTGCAGCTTCTTCTTCTTGGGGGGAGACTCCTGGTCCAGACTTCTGAGGCTGCGCTCACAGCTCCTACAAAGCCCAGATGGAAAAGAGTGCTGTCACAGGCAGAAGGTTGCTTTATTTTGTTAAGCTGAGAGTTCAAGTTGTATGTTTTGTGTCTTGTATCCGAGGAAGACCAGCCATGACAGTTGTGTCAGGTTAAGGGGATCTAGAATAATGGTTACATTTTACTGGACATTTTATCATTTTATCTGGCAAATCATGTCAGAGGATTTCTTAGATGCTGGCTCTTTACTATCACACAAACAGCAGGAAAGGTTAGCCAGAGTTGCTCTAAATAAAATCCATTCGTCTTGGCTGCTTGAAACTTGCAGGGTTAGGAATGTGTGCATCATCATACCTCTTTAAGGAGATGTCCTCGTGCTCAGGTTGCTGAGTAGTGGGGTGGAGTACACACTTCCCACTGTCGATCTCCACACGGATGTCCAGCTCAAAGTCGATGTTCCTTTCGGTCGGTGGGCTAATGAAGCTCCGATTGGCAGCCGTGCTTGGCCAGCGCTCGCTGAACAGCTGACTGACGGCAGCGAAGCCTGATGCCTTTCTGTGAGGTGCTTGGCTGGAAAAGAAAGTGGAAAGGAGCTGTTTGGTAGATGTTGAAAATTACAGAGCTTCATTTATGGGAAAAGTCACAGTGAAACCACAAAGCCAAAGCCATACTTTGTTTCATCAAGGCCTTAAGTAGCCAGAAACAGGACAAAAAGACAACTCACACAGGCCTTCGATAGCTAGGCTGCCTCTCGCGTTCAAACTCGTCCTCCTTGTCCGAGTCCTCAGAGGAGGAGGAGGAGAGCTCGTCACGCCGCATGTCATCGTGCTGGAAGGGAAGTGCGGGTGAGAAGACAGCGGGGGTGGCAGGGGCACTGAACACTGGGTACTGGAACTCGCTAACGGTTGGGGAAGGATGAAGATGATGGTGGTGATGATGAGGATGGGGTGGCTCGTCAATGGTGACCGACAACAGGTCCAGCTCTGTCTCTTCAGGGAACTGCAGCGTTATAGAGTCACGAATTTCAAAAAGACAGTTTTAATGTCTGCATAAGGCTTTGCATTATGTCACTGATGATGCAATTTTTTAACTTAAGAGTCATCAATGCTGAAGGCTACAATAAGAGAAGCAATGTTATAAATGCACAGTAGCTGATTAAGTAAGAAGCTAGTCAACAAGTCGTAATTGTGAGTCTAACTTCGAAGGAGATAGCGTTCTGTAAAATGCACCTTGGAGCTCATTGCTCACAATTAATTTACTGCACTTAATCATCTGTTGTGTTGTGACTTCAATGCTGCAATTGTGTCTACTGCACAATTTTAGCATTGAAGTCACACTATGGATGTATAGTGTGGATGCTTTAATGTCTGATAACACAGAACGATATCAGCTTGGAGTTGTTCTTCGAGGAGCTGTCATGCATGGCTGTGACAGGAAACAGAGACAGTGTGAGATGAGGAGGAAGATGAAGAATGTCATGACACCTTGATAGGAGGAAGTTGAAACACACCTGATCTCAAGACAGCGACAATGAGAAAAGCCCAAGCAAGTACTACTAGTCTGCTATCTGTAATGACAGCTGGAAAAAACCCAGTAGTGCCAGTAGTGACGACAGATCCCCAGGGCTGCTATCAAAAGAGGGTGACTGCTCCTGAGCATTGGTGCAAGTGTATATGTCATGACAGAAGCAAAGTACAACTGAAGCTAATCTGGACTGAGCAGTTGCCAGAGGAGTCTGGGTCAGTCATCAAAACACTAGAAACCTTGCAGAATGATTATTGGAGGTGTTTTATAATGAAGATTTGCTTGGCCTCATTTACACCAAACATAAAAATTCCACTGCAGATATATGCATCAACATTCAACCCAAAGAAGGCACCAAGCCACATTCAAACACAGGTGTAAAATACACCTGTAACTTACAGTTACATTAAAAGGTGCTACTTGTAGCACCAGACATATGTATAATTACCGTAAATAAACAAGACCATCGCAGAGAAGAATGGTAGCCTCTAATGTCCTATGCCGCATTTTACATTGTGTGCCAGCGGGTCAGATCTGCCATTGCTTTACAGCACAAATCAGGAAGAGGGCTGCTGTTTTTCCAGCGCAAATGGAGCTAAAGCTTTCCCTAAAGCAAGTTCCTGACAATGGCAGATGATGGAAGGAGTGAAAGACCAAATGGAAAAATCACTTCCAACATGTTTATTCTCTCCAGTACAGCAAAAGACAAAACAAACATGTGGAGGTCGGGGGGGGACAAGTAGTCACGTGACAGGAAGGAACAGGGTTTATGGGAGATGTGGTCTTAACTTTACTACATTAAGGGGCTTTTTCCACAGTAAGCAGGGTACCGCACATGGTCCCGCATGTTCTCTCCGCTACACTCACCACTGCTCATGTCAATAGATGGAACACAAAGCGCTACATGTGTGGTTACCATGGAAACAGCCAGAATCCAGTTGGTGCTTGTCCTGCCCAGAGGGCTCCATTTTCTGCCTGATAGCTCAAAAATGCACAGTAAATTTAAGTATGGATTTCTCATTTCTCATTCATGTTATGCGTGTTACTTTTCCCCCCATACATTTGTATTTTATTGTTACTGTTCACTTGTTTCAATAAAGAAAAAGTGTCTCAATCTCATTAAAAAAGTCTGTTATAATCTATTTAAAAAAAATAAGTATATATAATAAGTAAAAAAATAATATATATAATCTTAGACACAGCTGCTACAATAAAATTCACACAGCTAGGCTCACCACTATAGGCTCCATGACAAGGAGGGGGGACAAGTACCAACCTCGTCTTTGAGACAGGAAGCAATGGGGCTTATGGGAAATGTGGTGTTCATTTTAAAAACAACTAACAATACAACTATCATGAGACAGAGACTACCAATGTTCTCGACCATGGTCTCATTTGTTTTACGGTAATTCAATTGATATGATATAATGATATTTAAAAATGCTACACATGCCACCATTAAAGCCGGATTGGTGTCCACTGTAATTCCAACCTATATGGATCTTTTCCCTTTTTTTTTTTTTAATGAGGTTAGGTGTGAATGAGGTCCTACTGTGGCTGACAGACAGACAATACAGTTGACAGACCTTGAGTCAGAGGCTAACCATGCATAGCTGCCGGAAACCAGTAAATACATTGAGGATGAAGCAAAATTGATTTAGATTGCTATGCAATTTCAAGACAGGATGGGAAAGTGTGAATTTCCTATTGCAATTCAGTGAAACGTCAACCACAAGTATCCATTTATATCTTGATATCAGGCTACTATGACTGGTATTACACCTTTGCTATAGAAAAGTAGCAAAGATTGAGCTATTTAGGTTTAAAGGATCTGCATGCATCAGGAATAAATCAGGACTATGACTAGGGACACAAAGAACAGGATAACAGTAACGTCCCATGCTAAATGAATGGGGGTTGTAAAAAAACTGATAAAAAAATGAAAAAGCATATCTCAGTTCAGTGTAAGGTTATTGCATAATTAAACATAGATGCATATTATTATTATTATTATTATTATTATTATTATTATTATTATTATTATTATTAATAATAATAATAATAATAATAATAAAAAAAGACTTGGGGAGGCTAATATTTCACCATCGTGTTTTGAATTTTACATATTCCAAATCACATTAGCGCTGTCCAAGGTAATCACAGAGAAAGAAGCGGAGACAGAATCTGGTTATGGTTAGGTTTTTTGTTGTTGTTTCATTTGTTAGATTTCAGGTTTTGTTCCATATACCTTGAACACCCCTCCTGGACTGACAGGCGTGTTTGTGGAGTCCAAGGCCTGATTATTAATCTTCAATTGAACAAAAGAGACATCAAATAAAAGCTCATCCAAACAAAAAAACATGAGAACACTGCACAAGCCTTGACAATAAACTGAATAGCCAACGATGGCAGAGAACCAAAACAGTGGGTGGTGTGCATAAAGAGCCCAACGAATCTACTGTGTTCATGTGATTACACTAAACACGCCTGAGCACATTCAGCTGCTGATATATTTTAATTCCCGAAACATACCCTGACATAATCCCCTATGTCGCTACATAACATCCTGCAGTATGGAGATCCATTACAGTGACAAAACACACATAGAAATGGAGGATGAGATGATGGCCCTGAACATGAACATAAAAGGAGATACAACTAAAAACTAAAAAGCCTTGAGTAAGAGAGTAATCAAAAGGACCATTCCAGCGTGGTTGGAGTTATCCCCTGACTGTTTTACATCACTGTAGCTCATTTTCCAGTGCTTTCATTACTTTATGACATCTGATCTGTTTATCCTTTATTTTAGCTGTAGAAGAAGATCGCGAATTAAAGCCGTAACAGTGTAATTCTTCTTTACGAGCAGAAACCAGAAGTAAGATGCCCACTCCCATCTCAAATGCACAGATTAATATGAAATGGTAAATGAAATATAGAAGTTCATAGTCTGATATTAGCGTTCTGATGCAGTTGAAAAAGCAGTTGTTGGCTTCTCATTCACAGTGATGGATTACCTTCACCGACTGCATTAAGCATCTCGGGAGTCGTTTTCTCTGCCGTTTAGAAGTGAATGGGAGCGAATCAGCTTGAGTGGTATGGCAAAAATGATTTTAAAATATCTTAAATAGTCACGTTTGCATGTGAAAACAGTCAGAATAAACATTGCATGGATGGAATACGTAAAAAGCGAGCAAGAAATTCAATTCAAAGGCTGGAATGGTCCTGTGAATTAGAGTAAATGTATCAAGAGAGCACTTACAATGGAATAAAATCTGTGCCATGTTAAAGTGACGTTTCTGAGCTTTCTGTCTGAGCCTTACTGTATGAACCACACTGAGGAATGTCTGGGGAGATTTGATTACCGTGTCCTGGATGTTGAAGGTGACCCTGGGCCCAGGGGAGGATGCATCCACACGGACATCTGGCAAGTCGTCTATGTCCCCAATTCTGGAACTGAAGGCAGAGGGGCAATGACTAGTGGTAAGAGATGCACCAATATGAACAGAGAAAGTAGCAACATCCTCTTTGTGACAGTCTCAACCATGGTCTCATCTGTGTAATGCCAAAATTAATCTGACAATGATATATCGATGTGTAAAAGGACCACCTACCTCTGTCGGTCCATCCTCTTTAGAGGCGGCCGGCCTGCTGCGGCCGAGATGCTTTTGGAGCGGTTGTAGCTTGGTTTGTAGCCCAGGCCCCACTTGTCTTTTAGAGAGGCCGCCTGGGGAGGAGCAAACACAAAGTCAGAAGTTTGTCCGACGCTCTGTTGTTGTAAGACAGGCATTATTTGAACTCAAACTCGTGTGGTGAGTTTGGGGGAAGGTGAAACTCTGTGAAAGGATGTGTGTTCACCCTCATGCTTGAGCGACGTAGTTTCTTCCGGACGTCTCTCCTGATGTCATTGACGGCCACGGACTCCAGCTGCTGATAGCGCTGGATTTCCTGGTTGATGGTGCCTTCGCTGGCCCCCAGTTTCCTGAGGTTGATAAAAGAGGACGTTTATTCCAAACGGTCCAACAGGACAGCCAATGAAATGTGAATAGCGGAGCATCAGACACAGAATCAAAATGGACTGAACTAAAACTAGTTCAATGTGTTTTAATCAAGTATAAGGCTACGAGAGGCCATGCTTTATAATGATTTTAGAACAAGAGCGGTTGTTAGACACAGGCCTGCGTCAAGTGGCTTATTGCTTTAATGAAGTGGGGGTAAAGAGAATACTCAATATATTCAAATAAATATTTAATTTATAATTGATAATAATTCATAATGATTAAATGTTCCACCAAGTAATATAGTTCGTACAGAGTAGCTAAACTTAACGGTTGTTAAGGGACACATAAGTAGTAGTAGTATGAGTGGTGATTTTCAGGTGGCCGATAAATATTTAAATGAACTAGGTGGTCACAGGTGTGTGTTTGTATATTATATATCATTCATATTTAATTATCTGTTATGTGGCCACAGGGGTGCATTTATCAGCCACAAATGTGGCAGCAGAACTGAGGACAACTGTATTACACCAGACAAATCCTGACCCACTGCGAGCAACGATGGTTATCTTTTTTGCCTGAGGTGACAACGATGTGAGTGGAGTAAGATCTCTTACTTGAGGTCGTCAATGACCTTGGCCTGTTCGTTCAGCTCTCGGATATCCACCAGCCTCTTGGTGAATTTCCTCCCGCGAGCGTCGATGACCTGGTTCCCCATCGCCATCTGCCTTCTGGGGTCAATGGCTTCCTGTTTGGTCACAGAGAGGTTATACGCCCAAACCCAGATTGATTATCACCGTTCACCTGACATGTGACACACCTGCTGATCAAATCCAGTGACCGCAATTTTTCTGCAACCACTCCCCTGAGCAGTTGCTGTGTTCTTAGTCGATTTGTCTACTTAAATTAGAGTTATTGCTTTGATTATTATTATGACTGTGCGAGACATGATTCAACCAAAATAAGGTACTGTGCAGTCCAATAACACAAAACGCCACAAAATGAAAGAAACCACCACCACCACCTCCATCACCATTCCCCTTTGAGTTCCTAAATTAGGGAAACTGTTATAAAGAGGAAATAAGGAAGTTTTTTTTGCCACAAGGAATTCTGCAACAGCCATTAGTTTCTCTTCACCCACCGCTAAAGCTTAAAGAGGAAGGCGGTGAAAGGAAATGCTAAGTGACACCATTCTCCATTATGATGCCGATTGGTTTTGGCACGAAACAGCGTTGCTCAGCATTTTTGGAATCCACAACCTTCAACTGTTAAACTGGAGATGATTGAGATGTAACGGCACCTTGGAAGTGATTTTGTGGGCCCAGAAAAAAAAAAGACTTAACACTGAGGGTGACTACATACACAGCCCCAGGAGAGAGGTCTTTGGGACCTGGCACTGCCCGCTCGGAGGCGAGGCGATGCACAGTTTAAGTAGTCAGCTGTAAGAGAGACACTCTGGGGCCTGGGGTTGAGGCCCAGGATGTGGTTTACCAGACGCTTCCTTAAGGTCAGCCGTGGGCTGAAGCCCTCTGGACTCTGCAAACAACGGCAGGGACAGTTGGATGGATAGGCGGCAGGACGGAGGACTCAAGGGTTAAGGATTTTGAAGCTTTGTTTTAGGTATACCATGTAGGATTTCTCAAAATGCAAAGTTGTGATGTAAACTGTCACAACAATAACCAGTGGTAAGTGCTACAGCTCCGGTAAAGTGCTTATTTTCAGCATCTTTCTTATATGACTTACAAGTCTAGCTAATTGGAATCACAAAGCAGAACATTGGGTTTACCATTTACAATGTTTTTCCCCTTTAACATTAGACTGCCTCATCACAACTGATTGGAAAATGCTAATAATGTTAATAATGAAAAGTGTGGCTGAATCTAGTTCTGTTGGAAACTTTCTAATTCAAATACTAGCACCGCAGAAGTGAAAGAGAAACAGTGCATTCAATACATGTCAATGGTGATACTACAGCATGCTTCCTACAATAAAAAAGCAAGCTGGTATACTCATGCACCCAGACAGGTTGATGACTGACCATGTGGATGGTGGGCGACATGCTGTCTGCCTCGTCCTCGTCTGAAAGGTCCGCTATGTTGACAGAGTTCAGGTCGGTGATGTCGTCGACGTCCTCCTCACCCGTCAAGGAGGTCAGCGTGTTGCCCAGAGCATTGAGGCGCTTGCCGATGTTGGGGTCCATGTGGACGTCAATACCGCACATTTTCCACAGCACGTTCAGCGTCCAGGTGCCAGCGCTGCTGCTTTCTGTTTTGAGGAGGCAGAAGAGAAGGAAGAGAAAGAAAAGTATGGGAACGAGAACGCAGATTCATTTTTACCATGCGTTCATTTAAATAGAGAGGACTCATGGTCATTGCTTCTGTCAGAATGAAGCTTTAGCGCTTGTTTATGTAGTAAAAAGCACTTGCCTGCAGAGGGTTGCCCTGTAGTCCTGGAACATACTTCATATGTGCCGTCGGGGACTACACCTACAAATAGACCACACACAAGTCAGAAGTGCAGTGGGCAGAGCAAGTCATATAGGAATTCTCCATTTCTACCAATCAATCAAACGATAATAGGTCCCACACAGCTTTTTAAAAGGACGTTAATATTATTGATCATATCAATGGAAGGTATTTTAGTTAGTATAAATAATACTTAAAGGCGCTATGTGTAGAATTTCAACATCAGTAAGTAGCAACAGGGAGCAACAAGGTTTAAGGGAAATGTAGTCGTAATTTTGAGAAACACTAAAACTAACAATACCGCTGGCGTGATATAGAGGCTGCCGATCATCGCTATACATTGTGTCACTCACAAGCATTCATAACCATGTCTCCTCGGATCTCAGGCTTCCAGTCGTCCCAGGAGGTTTCGAAGCCCTCTGCAAACCGGATGCAGAAGTTCTTGAAGTGGCCCTTGCTGACCAGGGACTCGGAGGAGCAAGCGGTGATCAGCGTGCTCTCGATGGTCAGCACCAGGGCCGAGCCGGTGTCAATGTCTATGCAGTGGTTGGCCTAGTGAGGAGGGAAGGCGGGTTTAGCCAGGCCTCGGGTTAAAAGGAAGTACAAGGAAAAAAACAACAACCCAATTCCGTTGGGAATGTGTTGGGAAAAGACACAGACCTAGGGTTAAGCTGGTAACACTTCATCCAGTTTGCCATATACTGCATGTCTACTTTCAAATTAAAATACATCTTATGCGCCACTCATTCCTTTTGACCTACTAATATTATGTGACATCAAATACGATTAAAATTGTTACATTATCTTTGCAACTAGTGTATAAATTGCGAATTAGTGCTTCTTCTTAAGCACTCATATGTACACCTATGAGTGAAATGTTACCAAGCTTTTCAGTTTGTTAGATAGAGCCTGCCATGTGCACCACTATGTATCAGTAGACCTGTATGACAATTTGCTGTTACGATTTAATGCATGTCATGGCACTGTTGAATTCCCCAACACCAATAGATGTGCAATCTAAATACCTTGGACACCAACTGGCATAACCCCTTTTTTAATCATTAAATCATTAAAACACCCTCCCAAAGACCTCAGACACCACATCAAGCTTCTTAGTGGTTATGCCAGTTCTGTGGAGGAAATGTGATTGTTACAAAGTAGTGTGTAACCCGCTATGATACAGTGTACGTATTTCATGCTTGAAATGCTTGAAGGAAGAATAGCAAGTTATTGATCCACAACACAAGCAATCACAAGAGATGGAATAAAGTAGGTTACTTTTCGTTCATTTTTATGCCGGCCTACTGATGTGCTGGCCCCAGCTTCAGAGTGGATGCCCTCCGTAACTGGTATATGTCCTCTCTATGGAAATAAGTACGACATGACAGCTGGTATATCTTGTCTCTATTGACATGAGTATAACATGACAACTGGTATAGACCTTGTTACGTATATCACATGAAAATTGATGAGCATAACAGAGTAATTGTTCCTTTTATGAAAATAAAGAACAAGATGACACTTTTTTAGAGCTACAAATGAAAGCAGTGAATATCATAACTGGTAAATGTTGCCTAGTGGCAATGGAGATAATGATATCACTTTCTGTGGAGAGAATGGATGATTTGATTTAATGACTAATTATTTCCTGCATTCCCATTTTCTGTTTTCATCAATAAATTGTGATTCCCGAAGAAAGCACTTTGGTTTCCATATATAACGGAAAACTTAATAGAAAAATTTAAAAACAACTTTGCTTTTTGAAAAAAAGATTATAATATTATTACACAAATTACTGCTAAACACTGACCCACTGTATTAAGATGCAAACCCAAGACAATATAGCTGCACACAAGAGATGATAGGTACCTGTATGCCACTGAGGCTCTATGCTTACATTACCTGGAGCTCTTAAAAATTTTAACTACATGACCTCGCAGACAAGAGTCTGAAACCTGCCAGCTGTTGTCTATCCTAAGTACATAATAAGAGCCTGCAGAACTAAGAAGTATAATGTCCTATGTGCTGTCTACAATGTAAACAACGTGGACCATGGAGAAGTTTAAAGCCATGCCTCATGGATTACCTGAGATGTGTTGGTGATGGGCAGGCAGATGCCCAGGTCGTTGACGGTCAGTTGCAGGAAGAGAGTGCTGAAGGCCTGAGCTGAGGTCTGCTGGATGCCCGGCAACTTGTCCACCACCTCCTTGGTAGCCATGTGGATGTCCTTGTTGAGGGCCAGCCTCTGCTCATTCCAGTTGTCGTAAGCTGCCTTGTAATTGAGCCAGAAGAGCACAGCTGCAGACGGGTAGAAAAGGATTAGAATGTCATCGAGGTACAATCAGATCTTGTATCTCACATAGACTAGTCACATCAGGATGGAAATGTCAAGAAACCAAATGAGCTTCAGTTCTACGGAACTTATCACATCACATTTATCCAAAGCACCTTAGAAGAATGCATATAATTTTAATATTGTTGGCCCTAACCCTCACAGTGTTGGTGCCATAATCAACTGTCTGAAGTGCAGAAGACTAGCTCCCCTTTTGACACTTGACGTGAAGCAGAGATTTTAATTTCTGTCAAAAAGTAAATTGAACCTCTGTCAAATGCCACCGGCTGGGCGAAAACAATTGGCCTGTTGAGCGTGATGAGGACGGCCTCCTTGTCTGATGAGCCACTGATCTCTTCCTGAAGGGCGTTCCGTAGGCCAATCCGAGTTCGGAAGTACGCAACCTGGTGGAAGTCTGAGCCTGCCTCTTCGTACACCTGTATAGTGGAGGGGAGGGGGGTGAGATAGCCACCTATCGCAATCAATCAATCACCTTTAGAAACTTGTGGATTTTGTATTGTTGAGTGTTACTTTAGGCTGGGGACACACAATGTTTAGGCCAGTTATAGCCACAATTAAGCATCACAACTGAATGATTTTTTTGTAGTGGGTGAAGTTTAAGAGCTTAAATCTCTTTCCTACCAATTCAGTTGGGACCATCATGATTATTTCACACAACCACTCAAATCTGAACACTGGTACTTGGTTGGTGTTGTAGTACCCTAATTTTAGGTGCCCTTGCCAAGAAGCACTTCGGTAGTATTGGGCTTTGTTGGTACCTGGTGCTTGACTATCTGCCCAAGGGCCAGGTGGAGGTCCACTTGGCATTTGCCAAACAATTTCAGGTAGCTGCTGCTTCCGCCGGGCTGAGTCTTGCACTGAATCCTGTTGGACAGCTCCAGTTCGATCAGGCCTGTCTCAAAGCGAACCGCCCGCATAGAGGGAGTGGTGGCTGTCATCTGGATGCCCTGGAAATAGAAACGCCATGTGGAAAATTCTTCAAAGCTTGAGCGGCATTAAAAAGACAAAAAACTCCTCTTGGGATAATCCTTTCCTAGTTTAATTAGTTGAAATAATACAAAGTCTGCACCAACTACTTCACCTGGGTGCCTAAAATGAGTGTAACAGATGTGGTGCTTTGTATTATTATATTGAAAGAAATTTAATCAGGTACCTTGAACATGAGGCTAAGCGAATAGAGCAGGATTTTTGGTTTGTCTGCATCTGTTGAGATGTCATGCTCATTCCACAGTGGGATGGGTTGCTCTCCTCCTGCACACACAAGCACACAAGTTCCCACAAGTAGACTGTTATGAAGTTCAAGAAAACATATACGTATAATGGGTGTCTGCATACATATGTGTGGTGTGGTGTGTGTTGGGGATGGGTGTTAATATCTGCAAGTGTAATCAAAATTGAATTTACATTAAAACTATGTTCAAAGACTCTCCCTGTTGCAACTGCTTGCAATATGAGTGTAAGGCTACCCCCCTTGGTTTGAGTAAAGAGCTTTATTTCAACTACCCACAAGTGGGAAATGTAGGCTATAGAGCACAATGGGGAACAGTCTAAGATTAGATCAACTTTATTGATCCAAGGGGAAACTGGTTCACTGCAGCAGCAAAGAAAAGGATATAGTTTGTAAAGTTTAATGGGAGACTATAAATAGATAAATAGAGACTAGTAACAAGACAATAGAAACCAGACTGTACAGAATAATCTTACAATACTGCACATGTAAAGTGTAAACTGAAAAAAACAACACCAAAAAAATTGTGTGTTGGTCCTGGGTACCTGACACCTTCTGGATGACCTCATTGACCTCCTTCATGAAGACCTTCTGCAGGAAGACCAGGTGGTTGAGCAGGTCTGTGGTCAGATTGTGCTCAAAAGAACCGATCTGCAAATCAGAGGAGACAGCTGGCATTAACTGGCACATAAGAAAATACCAAATATACTGAGTGATCACGATAGGGCATTGCAGATGGAAAGTATTATAAAGCAAAGAAACAAAGCACCCTGACCAACAGACTCTACCAAAACCAAGCCATCGCTTGAGGATAAGCTACAAAGGGCTTTCAGGAGATGTAACGCAACCTATGGCAGCCATTTTGGAAGTCCTTAGCTCTTGGACAAGGGTGGCTGTGATCAGATAATTGCATTTCTAAACTAATGACTTGGCCATCTCATCTGGGATACAAGTGTGGACAGTCCCATCAGCAGCCTCTTACCTCAGCCACGCAGCGCAGGTAGTTGCCTTGGAGGTAGTTCCCCTGCTTGGCTGGGAAGTCATCAGGTGCCCAGCCCTGGTCCGAGTGATTCTCATGGTCCTCCATGATGTACTCTCCTGACATGGTGACTGGCGGCAGGTTCAGGCTGGCTGATGGCGGCATGGTGGACATGTCCACCGGGGACACTTTTGACTGGAAGCACAGCTTATGGTTGGGCAACTCAAAGGTGAAACTGGTTTGTGCCCCTGAAAGGTGGTGGAGGAAGTGAGTAATCAGAAGATTGGACTATGAAGGAGTAGATTCAGTACATGTAACAGATGGGCATTTAAAGCCATTTAAAGTGTAGTACTTGGAATCAGTATTGACAGGAAGAAAGTGGTATTGGAAGATCTCCAAAAGAGACACCTTGAGTTTCTCTAGATGCATAAAATGCTAATATTCCATACACACCTGTCATGCCATGGCTCTTCATGCGACCCATCTTGTACTCTGCTTTCAGCGAGGGCAGCAGGGCAGCGCCGATGGTGATGCCGTCAATCATGGCACTGAACTTGAGGACAATGGGCTTCTTCTCCAGGCCCTCTGGAAGTTGGGGGAACTCGTTGGCCTCCACGGGAGTCTGGTTGATGCTGGACGCCTTGTCAGAGGGCTGGGGGGTGGGGGTGTCCTCCCTGTTCGGGGGAGGACTGAGAGGGGAGACAAAAGACAGACCAGTCAAGACTGGCTTGTGTCTATGCAAGTTGCTGATCACACTGGAGGACTTGAAAATGTGAGGTGCACTATTCTGGAACTTTACTTATGTAGATCCCAAAGTGATGTGATAAAGTTGGCAGTTATTGTAAATGAGATTTAGAATGTTCGTAATTGGTCTGTTTAAAGAGAAATTTGAGATAGATGAGTAAACCAAACTAACATGTTGGAGGGCTGGCGGATGAGGTCGGAGATCTGCTTGGAGAGCTGGTGGGAGCTGCGGACCATCATGCTGTGCAGCGTGGCCGGGTGCTGGGGGATGTTGATCATGATGGCCCCCACTTTGAAGACAGCTGCATTGTTGGTCTTCAGCCCACGCTGGGCGCTGTACAAGGCTTGAGACTTAGCAATGTTGCATTTCACCACCGTTCTGAAATACATAGAATAAGCTGGAATGGGCAACAAGATTGCAATGCGATTCATCTTCAGGAGATGAGGGAACATCGATGGATGTTCCAATTATTAGACATTAAACACTGAAAAAAAACATGCACGTTCAGGGCAGCATTCTGGTTTCTGATTCCAAAGGGCACAGGTGGAATGAGTGATCGTGATGGTCACACAACTACATGCCACATCAGTTCCATAGAGACTGAATAAGGTGATGCATCATACAGCATGACAGCAGATGCAGAAAAAAGGTTCCTTTCCTGCCTCTTGTAGAAAATACAGCAGCTCTTACATACCAAGGTGGCTAATGAATGTAGAACTGGCTCAGGACCATAACAATCAAAGTTACGATACACACGAGATAAACTGAAATGAATGATACAAACACGAGGAAGGGCGCGCTACATAGATGAGTTCACTAACTTAAGGTAAAAAACAGTCAGAATGCAGAGATCCTCAAATAACAGTAACAGGCCAAATTTCTGCTTTTCTAAATTAGAAAGGACCTCAGTTCTCTCTGAAATTGATGAAAGTGGCTTTATACACACATGTAACATCTGCATAACAAAGGGTTCTGAGAAACTGTTCACTGGAAAAACAAATGGGCAATGAGAGGTGACTCAAGACAAATGAAAGATGTGCATTTGGGGCACTTGTTCTGGATTTGCTATGCGTGTGATTAAGTGCAAGCCCCTAAACGGTACCAATAACATACAGAAACTCTTGTTTAGCTGTGCTGGTGGGAGATGTTGGGAAATCCTCCAGTCTATGCAAGTAGTTGGAAGAGAAAGCCGGTAGAATGTAATAAAAAGAAGAGCAGAAGAGAGGGTGAAACAGTTCTGAGGCACCATTAGGTGAAAACAATCACTGTGTTTGAGGACGCGCCCAAAAAGAAAATGTTGCCAGCGCACATTCTGGCACATTGATTACATTCATTTTAATGTATTTAACTTAAAAACTGTATGGTTTCATTATCATTAGTTGTGGTGTTGAGCATTAGTGTATACTGTTGAGCAGTGATGGATTACTAACTACTATTACTAAAATGTATAAGTGTATGCATTCAGTGTATTTTACCCTATCAGGACTATTTTCTAAGAAGACATTAAATGGCCTAATAGATATGGGCAACCGCTGTACTAAACCTGTGGTGTTTATTTAATAATAATGCACTCACGTTCACTTTGTGTTGGGCTATTTTACACATCTCTTGGCTAGCATACAACAGCACAGGAATAATATAATAAGCAAACATTTATCAACACACCATGATCCGGATGGGATTACATTCAATTCGATTGAAAATGTAAACTAAAACTGCAATTCATAATATTTTTAGACCCTTCATTCTCAATTTATTTCAATATTGGACATAAAAATCTTCATGGCAAAAAACTTTCAGTATTTAAATTGGAAAGAAAATCTACTTTCTGAAATAATTGAATTGAAAGTGAGCTGACTCCAAACCCAGTCCGCATGGTGTCATAAAGCTGGGTGAGAGCAGTACGTACTGGATGTCAGGTGTGATCCCCTCCAGAAGCACAATGTTTACCCCTCCTATGTGAGCCGATGCGCAGGTCTCAGTCATTTTCTGGTGCAGGATATCTATGGAAGACACATTACCAGTGAAATGAGTTTAAACAGAATAGAAAGCCCTGTGTTGGAAGTAGTGTCCGAAATGTACTTTTTAGCTCACTAAACTAAACTAAAAAAACATGTCTGTCAAGAATAATTTTTACTGGCCAAAATCATTTTATGGAAATATGTCATCCTACCAATTTTCAATGTTATATTGTGTATAGAAGCAGTGAGAAACAAGAGCAGATTTGGCGTTTTAAATTAATTTGAAACTTATACAATGTTCAGTTATACAATGTATACAATGTTCAGCTCAGTTATGTTTTTTGTCTTGGCTATGTGTCACCACAGGAGAATAATGTTAAGTTTAGATGCTAACATATTGTGTAGAACAGCGTAACAGGCAGCCAATCAGGAGCCCGATTGATACAGAGCCACCGTTTTGCCTTGATTTGATTGGATGACAGTCAGTGTGCGTGTTTACGGTGGCCAACAGGGATACGGTTTGAGAACAGGCACAGACCAAAGACTATATATAACCGTTTACCTTTCATCTTCTCCTTCAGGGTGAAACTGCCATGGATCTTCTTCAGTTCTGCTTCCATGGTCAGTCCACCGATGTCGGCCTCCAGGTGGGTGCGGTTCACCATGCCGATGCCAAACACAATGAGGGTGACGTGCTGCGGCTCTGAGCTCACCAGGCTACGCCGCCG
>CABFOQ010014716.1:1581-12167 GCA_900660455.1 Gephyroberyx darwinii | reverse complement strand
TGAAGGAGGCTGTGCTTAAAAACGTGTGTGTGGCGACATTGCCATCTAGTGGTATAAAAGTAGTACAGGTTTATTATTATTTCAGCTGAGAGATCTTCCTTATTTGGACAAGATATGAAACTTAGTTGGAGTATGGCCTTGATACTGTGACTCAATCTCCTCCTCTTCTTCTCCTCTTCACCGCTCTTTGTCTAGCGTCTCTTTAACCTGTGCAAAACAAACATCGGCCCACCTAGTAAAAAAAAAAGACTTTCTATTTAGCTGATTCACCCTGATAGCAACCGCCGAGGGACAAACTGAGAAGCGACGTGTAAGCATCCAAGCTGTGAGGCGTTGGTTTGGGATGTGAAGAGCTGACTTTTATTCCTCCGCCCTTACACAACGCTGTATTGTTTAGGGAGGTGGCGGTGAGGGGAGGAAAATATCCCACCAGCCATCTACGTGGAAGGTAGTTGTTTTTCCAACCGTATATAAGACAAATATTTTCACAGGCGATGCTGGAAATCCTTGTGAACACATCAGGAGTGGAATAGTCTTGAAATATTATCGTCAATTAACAAAAGAGGCAGTGTAAGGCCGAGAGCTTGTATCAGGGGGAAATATATACTCCACGTACTATAATAGTCTTAAGCAATAATCTTTCACCCATTTGACTCTCGAGGTGAATCACAGTCTGCCACAGGCACAAAGCTCTGGATATAAAACTCCATATCAAAGAGCGTTGTCAGGTAATGGACTGAAGGTATGGATTACACCTCCGAGTCCACAATCGTAGATCAATCTCAGCGACTATTTCATTTGCAAGAAATGCCCAGAGCCAAACGAATTGGTAGTCAACATCATCGTTCTTACAAATCATCCCCCCTGGTGGCGGACAGGAAATAATACCCACTACAAAGGAATCTTTCACCATCTGCCAATGGGATGGAGGGAGCGTACCGGTGCAAATCAACTTGTCAAATCAATATCGTGACGTTTTTAAGACTCAATACTAGATTCAATAAAGTCTTCAAGTACTGTTGCAGTACTTGAGCAACCGTGATACCTTTTCCCTCCCTTGGTCCTCATGTAGCTACTAAAAGTGTCAGTGCTGTCAAAGGGCTTCTGTGCTACCTGCCTCTGCTCGGTAGATGATATCTCTGGTGATGATGTCATCGCAGGTGCTTGCTCTTAGCGACAGACATCGTGTTTGTTGTTGTTGTTTTTTTTTAAAGCTTGGCTGCTGATCACGGCCTGTGCAGATGAAGCCGTGATAATTCCAGGTGTATTGGAAATTATTGACTTTCGTTTTTGGCTCTTGGTCTTTGAGTTTTCACCCTCTCCTGTTCATAGGCATCAATCTGCGCCTGAGCAGGTTAGGATTATGGTATGGTTGCAATTCTGAGAACATTACTAGATATAGATAGTTAGTAGCTGGACGTTCCTCTTGCACTTTTTTAATGCTTGCTGGTTAAAACTCACCAATACCTGCAGGTGATGGAAGAAGATTCATACATCACTTGGTGTTCCCACAATTCCCACAAGCCACAATTTACATTAAAAGTGTCCTAGCGTCTATCTTATTACACAACACCCGCGTGCGATGCTGAAAGCTATCGGGGTTGCGTTTCGGCCACTGTTTGAACTAGTCTCCCCGTTGCCACCAGTGTTCATAACACAGCTGAACTGTCTCCTCTGATCCGAGCGTCCTCTCATCTCTGGCGTGAACAATGAGTCCACCTGCAGCTTTAAGGATCAAAGATACCAAAGTGTTTGTTTGCCGTTGCACCCTCCTCCTCAGCTGCATGCGGGCTGAAAACCGATGCTGGCGCGTTATCTTCTGAGACGCCTTTTGTCAAGATCATGTGACAAAAGCCCACTTTTTTTCTTTTTTTTTTAACCTTGGGACTGCTACAGTGGCGTATCCGGTGATCTTCCAGAATATACTATCTTACACAGAGCTTAGAGGCTGCAGCGTAACCAAACGGGCCTTCGCACACACAACTTAAATGGGAAAAATCATATGAGGGTTGCACGTAAATTTCAAGAAATCCCATCAGCACCAAGGTATCGCAGTAACAAGTAACCTCACACCGATCTCTACTGCTTAACACTGATGTTATTTACGTCAAGGCATGTTTGTGACTGGGGTCAGACTGAGGTGAAAGGGTGAGGTTAGAGGATCAGAGACATGGTTTGGATAGAAGGAGTGTCGGGGGGAGGGCGGGGCCAGGGCAAACAGAGGTGATGGGGGATTAAAGGGTTTTAAAAACATAGTTCACAGATCAGTCCTCCTCTGTAAACCTTTGGACCAAATGCAGCGTAGCATAACAGAATACACGGGGGTGCACCGTGGTACGAGCTTCTTTTCTGTACGGGTCTTAACCGCATACACGTTTTGATGGATCGCGGGCCAAAGAATCTGCCGGTCTATTTGCGTAGGTAAACAGGAGTTGCTAACGGAGACTCGTTGTAATTACCGTTGTGAATTAGAGCAGTGACGTGGGCTGTAGCTGAAGTCAAGTCCCTCCTCTGCCCAGACAAACACCTCCTCTCTCTTTATAGCCTGAGTTCACTATTGGCAGAGGCTTTTCCCAGTCAATGAAACTATGGCGTCGAAGGGATGCGTGTCCCACAGGCTGCAGGAGACATCAGGACCGCACACAGGCAGTGTGTTTCCTTCACCACACACCATAAACCCCCCCCACCACCACACATGGCTGTAATAAGCCAACAAATTAAGCCATTACACAGTTTTTTAAGGTACACAGACATCCGCGTTTAAATATTTTAAGAGTAGCAAGGGATCTCTCACCGCAAGTTACATTGTGTGTCTGAGACCACCAGGGAAATGAACACCCATCCATCCTATCATTATAGCTGCACGGGATGATTTGCGTGCTAAAAAAAAAAAAAAAAAAAAGCCATGCTTTCACAAAACCATACCAGGGCGTTCTCCCATTACAGTGCTCCCATTTGCTCTCAGAAGAATGTGGAGTATTCAGGGATGATATGGGTATTGGTGTCTGATAGAAATCTAACTTTTGAGGTGATCCCCGTCACTGGCGTGGGCAGTGTCTGTTTTCCAGGATGTGCTAGTATGGGCATATTAGCATTTCAGTATGAGCGGCAAGGGCTGAACTATTTGGCACGATGCATCGCTAGCCCAAGGCAAGCTGGCGACTTGAGCCAAATGTAATGATGGTGTGTAAGTCTCCGTTTCAATCCCATTCTGCATCCAGTTTAAGAGCAACACCTATAAAAGTTCATTACGCTGCTGCTGTAATGGTGTTCAGGGAAGTACTCCATAAGCTGAGAAAAGAAAAGAGTGTCTTGTAAACCCTCTAGGGAACTTTCTAATTAAATACTCACTCTTTTTCTCCAATAAATGGCAGGGATTTCAACCTTTTCCTACATGTCATATTTTCTCCGAACCCCGGGCTATGAAATGATGCCAAAAGTTGGGAGTCCATCTTGAGGAATTTAGTTTAGGATGGTTTTAATTGTTTTCCATGTCGAATAGTTTTTCCAAGCTACTGTTAAACTGTAAGGCTGGAGGAAAGGGCTTCCCTGGGATGTTGGCAAGCTCCACCGGGGCCATATGTGAGGGCTTGATACAGACAACCTGTCGGCCGTGCGTTTCTGACGAGTGGTGTCATCAGTAGATGGCAGTAGGTCTAATGCTACTGCAGCTACAACACAGTGCATCAATGCATACCTTCCTTTGTAGATGGTGATTGGGTTTTGTTGTGGTGGAGGCTAAATGGATGAAAACAGAATCAGCCATTAGAAAATCTGCAATCATAATGGGTTCAATTTCACATACAACAAGCACCTGAATGCTATTCATTTAAAAAAAAAAATGTAATAACACTAACAGAAACGCCCAAGCTCTGGCTCCAAATGACAGGCTTCATACTATACTCCTAAAATTGGGGAAATTATATATGAATAGATGTCAATCTCAATTCATGAAGCCTGTGTTTGTATTATTTATTATTTATTGTTTGTGCTATTTCCCCTTTCCCAGATGAAAATAAGTATGATTGTAGGGTCCCTTCCTTCCTCCTGATAGGCCTGCACAGTGAGCAACCTGTCCACGCTTTTTTTTTTTTGCTGTCTAGTCTACCTGCTAGACACCCACCGTACCTGTCAATCACCACGGGATCCTCCAATAGCAGGGCGCGCGAGCCTCTGACTCCTCCCCAGTGTATAATTGAAGTTTCTTTAGTTTCTCCGGCGGAGTCCGCACGCAGTGTAGTCCGATCTGTGGAGGGATTAAACGCACAACCCGTCGGACCATGTTTCCCAGGAGCGTAAACGTGTGCGTGACCCTGTGTCTGTGGATTACAGTGCTAACAGCCCCGGGAAGCGTGTGCGCGAGGAAGCAGGACGACTCTTTCTTCACTGCCAGTATTTACCGAGCGAGATGCGCGTCGAGATGCCTCAGCCTGCACATCACTCGCATCTCTGCTTTTTTTAAGCACTCTCAGGTAGGAGCGTGTGACTTCAACTTAGTCGTTGTGTGATAACAATAAAATGAGAAAATAATCCGGTGTCGTGTCATCAGTGACGGTCTCTTTAGACGCTACTTCTGATAAATATCTGTTTTCCTTGAGCCCACAGTGAAGACAGCAGTAGGTCACTAATGGTGCTGAAATACTTTTTTTCTCCCTCTCTCTGATATTATTACTGCTTGAAAAATGAGACACCTTTTCCCCAAGCGTCGCCAAGATGAAAACGGTGTCAGTAGATTCCCCACACAAATATGAGATATGATGGTTTTGAGTTTCTTGCAAAGTTCCCACAGATTCTCCTGGTAGCCTTCACGTCTCTAAATATCTGTAAACGCATTGCAGTATGACTTAGACAGAGAGGTGATGGATGTATGTTACAGATTCCCTTAGTGAAGCCATTTTTTTTTTGCAATCAATGAACAGAATGATGCTTTACTGTGAGCCTAAACGTGATGGACGTCACTTCACATATTTTTATTGGTGCACTTCTGGCTTGCCCGTTTGTTTTTCCAGCTTTATTTGGAGCCACTGCCTTTTTAGATTCATGGCAAGAATTTTTCTGCCCCGGTATTCCCACAGAGCATGTTGTGCTGCAGTTCATTTAAAAAAAAAAAAAAAAAAAAAAAGTTATTTACTGAGGAATTAGCCAGGTCCTTTGGGTGATCCGGTATGTGGTGTCAGGAGTTGTTTTTCACCCTCCGCTGGACACACTGTTCTCTCCCAGGACTCCAGAGAAAGGACCGGTCACTGATCCTTCTCCCCTCTGCTCCTTTTCATCAGCTATCTCTCTGCTGTCTGTCTTTCTACTCACTTCGTTTGCATTTGCAAGGCTTCCCATTATCTATAATCACTAGGTGGGCCGATGAATCCCTAATGGTCAGGATACGTTGGAAAGACGTACTGTAATTAGCTATGATAAATCAGCAGAGCATTGTCTGCTTTCCCTTTTGTCCTCTGCTAACTTTACAATTGAGAGCATTGATTAATCTAGCGTTTCTTGGAGAGCGGCTTGGCAAGCGGCCTGGTGTAGTGTGTGTGTGTGTATGGATTTGATCCGAGCTCATTCCAAGAGCACCTCGGAGGTTGGGGGGCATGAAATCAGCCACCAGTTTACTGACGAGTCAAAGGAGATTGAGAAGTAATTGATGAAGTCCCACCTCGAATGAAGAACCAATAGTCTAGATAATTGACTGCAGAGCCTCAACGCCTCAGGCTGACCCCAGGAGAAACTGAGGAAGACATAAAGAGAGGGGCTTAGTGATAAGGGGTTGGGGGGTGCTTGAGCAAGCTCGCAGGTCTAAGAATAGAAGGCAATTGTTGATACTCTGCTAGGACGCTCTTATGCACTGTTCTCAACAGGCCCTTCATGTGGAAATGGGGAGGAGTGGGGGTGATGGTGGGGGGGCGGTCAGCTGCAAAAACACATGGCTCTCCTCCCCCGTGCCTCCTGGCCCTGCCACCACATGCCAGCATCGCACCTCGTGGCCGCGCAGAGGAGACACACCGAGCTACTGATGCTGCTCCAGCGAGGTCACCTTCCCGCTAAACGCCGGGGTCCGATTGTGCTAAATGTGATAAGCTCTAATGTACTGTTGCCACAACACTGGAGCATGCTCAGTCAGCACAACCTACAGGTGGATCTGCTTCCTCTGCCAGATCTTATTACAGCGACGGGCCGCCAGGCAGCTCAGCGCTGCGCTCAGATGATTGAGACGGCAGACCTCTTAATTCAGCTCGGAAAGCATTCATCCTTCAGGGGTCATTTAATACTCGATAAGGAAACCAAGACACACAACGCTTTCCGCTTTAATGGAAATGAAACTTCTCGGCCGTATGTCAAACAGATGACTTTAGTCTACTGTTGGCTATTTTCTGTTGATATTTCTCAGTGCGTATTTACTAGAAAGTAATCTATATGGACTGTAACTTATTTGGATTATGGCACCCCGAGCCAATTTGTCCTCCTGACACGTTCAGCAGCTGGAATTTAAAAAATCTGTTTTTCATATCGGCTTTAAAATTGATCACTCTCTGAATACTGGAATGAAACTGAGAGGAGTTTAGCGCTTGCAGCTGCTTCGAACACCCACAGACGTCCGTCGTTTTTGTATCTCAAAACAGAGACTTGGTTTTTAATTGTCACAATTATGAATTAGTGTGAAATGGAAACAGACCGAGGAGCTACAGAGCTGGAAAACCCACGGGCAGACCGTTGGCTGTCAGATTTATGGCGACTTTAGATTTATTGATGTAATAGTATTTCCAAATACAGATGTATTTATTGACGTTTTACTCCACTTTTGAGCGTACCCCGGCACAATAGACAGAGGGGAACACCCAGCCATAAATATTAGCCTTGGACACTTTAAAATATGAGGAGTGAACTGGGGTCTCTGTTCACTAATGCATCCTGAAAGCATCAGCCTCCTGGTGAATTATTTGTGTGGGGACCCGTGAAGCCAAAAACAAGGTGTGTCCACGCAGTCTTGTTATTACACTCCAACTCATAAAACTCCCAACATTTTAAATTCAGTCATTCATTTCTAACGTGCGGAGCAGCGGAGTCGAGGCCTCGCGCCTGGGAGATTTGTGTTTTCTAGCGAAGGGAAGAAAAAACATCGGAAAGTAGTTTTTCCGTGTCCCCTTGTTTTTGCCTTTGATATTAAATAACTGGCGGTGGAATCAAACCGCAGCCAGTGCTCGTCTCATGTGTGGAGTTTTTCATTAGTGAGGACAGCAGATGAATAGGGGTCTATGTAGCTTGGCCTCACCTCTCTGTAAATGCTTTTAAACCATGACAGTCCTGTCTGTAAATCTCAGCCTCCCCGTTCTGCTCCCTCCTCTGACAAATAGCCTACATTCCCGACTGGAGACAACTTTACACCGTCGTCGTTCGAAACTGATAAAACACCCTTTTATGTTAACGTTGGATGCGGGCTGAACACATTAGCTCACTTTCACAGCCCCTATCAAATAATTCATATCGAGTTAATAATTGATGAATGGAAAGATGATAGACCTCACACCCACTCTAGTCGGGGCCTGAATCTTGAGGCCTTTTATTTTAGTGCTAGATATGTGCCCTTGAGGATTAGTTATTTTGGAGTTGGCTGGGCCGTGGAGAGCCACACAGGGACACTGCTCCTGTCTCGTAACTTGGCCAGAAATGCACAAGGAGTCACAGGCCGACTCTGTTTTATACCGAAATGCTGAGTCGTTTTATCTCTGCTAGAAATTGGTTTGCACGGTGACACACCGCTGAGAAACAGCCCACCAGACTGAACAGGGATCCGTTTACTGCAAACCAAAGATTTCCATTTTCAAAAGAAAGAATGCTGCCCTCAAAGGTAAAGAGGGGTTTCGTCCATGTTCCTCTCAGATGTCTAGACAATGCAGCATGCCCCCCCCCCGGCCACCTGCTCTGACTTCTCCGCTGACAGGAGCCGTAACATATCTCTGGGCTGAATCCGCTGTTTACACGACTCCGCCGACGACACTTAAAAAGCCGTGAGGTCACCTTAGCCACACACAGTCTCAGAGCAGCCTGCGCTCCCCCGGTCACAGAGGAGGATATCTGGAAAGCATTCATCCGCTGGAGTCCTTGACAGTCCTCGGGACTGCGTAATGTTCAGACTGCTGAGGAATGTCATGGTGAGTCAAAGGGATGAAGTCCTGACCTATAATTATTCCCCATTGGTCCCTGACATGGAGGGGTCAGGCCTGGACAGCTGGGGCAACATCCCGCCGAGCTTCGCTGCTACAGGGATGCTGTCACGCAGCAAAATTAGCTCCTCTGTGGATCCGGCCCTGTCGCCACTGATGGATGGGCGAGGAAAGGTGTCAAAAACAGGACTGGTAATTTAGGATATGGTCTACCGCGGTGACAATCTGTATACATTATTCTGAGGGATTGGCTGCCAGCGTAAATGTCAAGGCTTTATTTACAGGTTGTCACCGACGGGGGATTTAGCTTACTTTGATTGATAATTTTTCATGTGTTAGTGCACTCAGCAAGGAGTTTGATCACGTGATACAGTACGGTATTTCCTTCACAATGCATTGATTACACACTGGCGAGGATAATAACTCACGTCTTGATCAATACTCGGCGTTCGTAAGGGCAGTAAACCTGCTGATGCACGCAAAAAACCCAATTGAACTCTTCAGCTTCAGGTACCTCCAGTTACTGGTTTCGTACGGTTAACGTACCAAACTTCTTCTCGTCTCTCGATTTGCTCTCGGGCGTCGCTATCTGCACCGTCTGTTCTAGACATGACCGTACACTCGTGAATTCCTTTGAAGCCGTCTGACCGTTATCCTTGACACCGAAAAGCACAGCACTTACCGGTACTAGATGTCAAATTAAACCCTTTAATGATAAGTTCTCTCCTGAGGTCTCCTGGGAAATTTCTTTTGGATTACATTGTTGGGAAAGGCTTTGAACTTGACATTGAACCTAAGCAGACTTTTTGCCTGCAGAACCCTAAAGTTTGGTGGTATCCTACCTACCTCATTGGCTTAATATAGCAGGGGGAACAAAGCTGCGATCCGGGCCGAACACCGACCACAATTGCTTCTACACATTTGTTGAGGGAATTTTCAACCCGGCGCCAACATTGAGAAGGTTTCATTTGATTTCCTTTTTTCTGTACGTAGATTTCCCCGGAGAACGAAATGAGTCAGTACGTCGTGAAACTCCCTACTGTTGAAGCTAAAGCACGGTCTCGCTCCCGGTCGTCTTTTAGCTTGATCGGCCGGTCAGTTTCTGAAGCCTTGCGCTTGATACCCGAGCACGAGCACGCTATAACTCTTTGCTCTATTGGAATTCAGGAAACGACCACTTGCACGAGCCGTTTACCCTCGCGGTCCTTCACCCGGTGACTCTGCGTATTTACTCATAGAGGTATTATAAAGACGCAGCACAATCAGGACCGAGCGTCTGCCTCGCCGGGGCGCAGAAGGCGACACTTCCACAGCAATTAGAGGAAATTGGCGGTATCTGCAGTCTACACAGGAGTGCTGACATCAGTTCCTGGCTCGGTGACCTCGGGGGGGGGGGATGTCTGTTGAGAGATCAAACAGGCTCTCAGAAAAGCTGAGGTCACCACGCTCTGCTGAAACTGACCAGGGGTCTGCCCCGGGGCCCTGGCGGCGCGACCCCTCTTTTCCTGCTTATGTTACACGCGCTCGGCATACAGAACCGACTCGGAGCCGCTGTGTTGCTCTCGCGTGTTGTTAATGTTGTAATTATTATCGTTTATCATCGTGAGCCCGGGCTATTAGAGGTGTAATTACATCCACAGTAATGGGAGAGGTTCAGATTCCACACTACCATCATTGGATGAGTTGTGATGATTGTAAATGTGTTTTCAACAAAACCAATAATTACTCATGACTGACGACTCATGGCCCCCTTTTTCTTTTTCTCTTCCAGAATAACGGATCCTTGGTTTGGTGCCAGAATCACAAGCAGTGCTCCAAGGTAATGTGGCTCCGTTGTTTTTTTGTTTTTTTTAAGGAACAAGACCCGGGCCACATGTCATTATGATGGGAGGAAGCTAGACGAGTCACGACAGGGCTAGTTTCATCATGCCTCCGAGAGCCGGGGACGTACGGGGACGCGGCCTATCGATAGACGTCTCGATTTACAGACAGATCGCTTCTGCTTTCATTGGTACCAATTTGCTCTTAGATATAAGGAGATAAGGTCTAAATAAATTCACCTCCTGCTGATTTACGAAAGCAAAGCGTGATTATTCCCCCTCCTGCCTGTTTTGGAGTTTTCCGGCGAGGTGCATTAACGCTTCCCGCGGGGCTTGTTTGTGTTTCGTTGCCCTGTCCCAAAAGAAGGCCGACACAAAAGCCGGCGTTGACAGCTCCTCTGAAAAGACGGCGCTGACATATTCTATCATCTTCTCCTGGAGCTGTCGACGAGGCCCTCGGAGTCGCGGCGCGCAGACTGCAGACGGAAGATCACGGAGGAGCTGAAACAGGAAAGGATGACACCCTAGCGGTGCTCCACGCTGCCGGTCCAGGGTAGAGATGTGAGCGGCAACGCTGTCAGAGGCTCTCATCTCCTCGCGCCACGTG
>CABFOQ010014694.1:1288-11644 GCA_900660455.1 Gephyroberyx darwinii | reverse complement strand
CCTTTCGAGCAGGCGACTGCGCTGAATTGGAAGAAGCAGCTGTGTGCGCGTACAGCGGGCCTGCGGTGGGCTGCGGGCCGAGGCTGCTGTCCGTCCCTGTCACGGCGGAGAGAATGTAAGGATCTCCTCGACACGTCACCGACAGAGCGAGGCAAGTCTGTAACGCGTTTTATTTCGTTCACGTTCACGTTTGTCCGGTGGCTCATCCAGAGGCCGAGGGGACGAGCTGCAGTCTGGCTTCCGTATGGTGAGTCAGGCGTCGGGTTTATTCCGGTGCGGCGCTCGGAGTCTGTACCGCCCCGGCTCGGTCAGTGTCTCTACACCGACTACCGTATCTTTCTGCTTTATTGTAAAGGTGCTTAAAGCGCGTGTGTTTTATAATGAAGCAGCGCGTCACACCGTAGCCCATCTCGCTAAGTGGGAGCCGTGACGCGCGCGCTGTAAAACGGGGTGATTTTCCATTTTGTCCCAGTGCTGATGGACAGCAGGTGGTGCACTGGGATAACAGGTGGGGCCAGAGGCATCCTCAGCAGAGGAAGCTGGTGTGGTTAATGGCTGACTGTTCCTGTTCCCACATCTGTAAACTAAAAAGTACCTGTACACTAACTTGCTCTGCTTTACCCACAGGTAATCTTTAAAAAAAAATGGAGGGAGGAAATTAGTGAGTATACTTCTGAGCCCTACTCAGTTTATCATTGAGGAGTAACTCCATAACTCAGCTCATCCTAGGAAAGCAGCAGTCACAGCACAGGCCAATTTCTGGTGTCGTTGCAGCGGCTACTCCCGGGACTATCTTGACCGCTTTATCCAAAGCCAAGACTCGTCCGTGGTGAACAAGTTCCAGCAGAAGTACTGGAAAACCAAACAGACGCTCATCAAGGTCACCGGGAAGAAAGAGGATGAACATGTGGTGGCGTCAGACGCAGACCTGGACGCCAAGCTGGAGGTGAGGAGGATCACGAGGCTTTCCACAGCTTTCCACAGACCTCGCTGCTTCCCTATTACAGATGGTTTCATCAGATGCATTGTCTGCACTGACTGATGTAAATATTGAGGCCAACAGCATACTGATTCACACGTTTGCTTGAGGCTCTTCCATTAACCTGCCTCCTGCTCCCCCATCACCCCTACCTCCCCTTCAAACGCTGAAATCAATGACAGATCGTAGCCTTCAGCCTGATTCCCTTGATCTGTTTCATGGAAATAATAACCGTTTCTAATATTTCCAACGGTCAGAACACATCAGTGCTCCTGCACAAAGATGAGGCATCACTTTGACTGTGTGTTTGTGGCTCTGCAGGTCTTCCACTCGGTCCAGAGAACGTGCATGGAGCTCCTGAAGGTGATCGAACAGTACCAGAGGAGAATCTGCGGTACGTTCACTTCTGCGGCGCAGCTTAAAACCTTCACATTACTGCCAAAACATGACGTGTGGACATCGAGTGGGTTTATATGCACATAAAGTAGTAATCTGTGAGATCTGAATCCACTGGGTTCCTGTAGGTGGCGCTCTTTTCTCGGTGGCTATCGCTGCTCATGCTAACTACCCAGTTCTTTATTGAATAGGATGGAAACGTTGCAGGTTATTACTTTAAGAGTTGACACATGGTAAATCAGAGACCTGAATATGACAGCTGGGATATTGTTGATTCATTCATCTATTAATGTTTTATCATGTATGTTCATAATTCATGATCAGGAGGTGCATGACCTCGATAAGACCTGAACATAACTGGGATACTGTGTTCATGTAAACACAGCTTCATGTTATCTCGTCGCTGTTCCACGTCAGAGTTTCTCCTTCTGTTAGGAGGCTGAATGTGTTGACTCCTCTTCACCTTGCTCCCCCTCCAGTCCTGTCCCAAGAGGAGAATGAGCTGGGTCGCTTCCTGCGCTCCCAGGGCTCGCAGGACAAGACCCGGGCCGGAAAGATCATGCAGGCCACAGGGAAAGCCCTCTGCTTCTCCTCCCAGCAGAGGTAGGCCACGTGCACAGCATCTATAACAGTTGTATGCTGCATCCTTATGGGACACGCAAGTAATTCAGATAAAAGTTAAAGCTGCATGAGGCGATCCCTCCGGTTCAGACCTGCAGATTCGTCCTGTTTGCTCAGATAAAGTTCTGGTGACAGGTATCGACCCTGACCGGAAATCTTCTCCAACTGGGAGTGACAAATCTATTCCTGCATGATTGGATTTTTTGCTCATTTTCTACACGTTCTCCCCATGCAATGTTAATTGTGACTGTTTTTACATGCAGGCGCCACAATTGAAGATATTTTTAAATCAGTTTTTCCACACCTCTCAGGCTCATTCAGTTCCAAACAGCAAAATCCGACCCAGCAACACACAATGTAAAATGCAGAGTAGAGGCTTTTTATCATACTGATATCTCAACATTAAGGTGGTGATGATCTATTGATGTTAACATGCAACACAGAGCACCTATTAATACTTCATTTTCCTTCTTTCCTATCTCCTTCAGACTGGCTCTGAGGAACCCTCTGTGCCGCCTGTACCAGGAAGTGGAGACGTTTCGCTACCGGGCCATCTCGGACACGTGGCTGACGGTGAACCGGATGGAACAGTCCAGGACCGAATACCGCGGGGCGCTGCTCTGGATGAAGGATGTGTCCCAGGAGCTGGACCCCGACACGCACAAGCAGATGGAGAAGTTCCGCAAGGTCGGTCTGTAGCTCAGAACTACGGTGGGTAGGATGTAGGGTTGGACCAGGGCCGAGAGTCTGCAGGTTTTCACTCCAACCAAAGACTACAGCAGGTGATTTCACTGACTAGTCCCTCCTCTCTGGTTGAAGGTGTACTAACCAGTGAAATCACCTGCTGTAGTCTTTGGTGGGAGTGAAAACCTGCAGACTCTCGGCCCTCCATGGCTCATGATTGGCCGCCCCTGGGTTAGACAGTCAG
Source organism: Gephyroberyx darwinii (assembly GCA_900660455.1). Classification (NCBI taxonomy): domain Eukaryota; kingdom Metazoa; phylum Chordata; class Actinopteri; order Trachichthyiformes; family Trachichthyidae; genus Gephyroberyx; species Gephyroberyx darwinii. The sequence goes on along the minus strand of CABFOQ010014694.1, from coordinate 8,720 downwards.
GCCGGTATTGGCCCGTTTCTTAAATATCGGTCAACGGTTCCTCCCTGGTTCCTCCCTGACCACAGCGACATAAAAACAGTCTGTAAAACTTACAATTACATTTTATTTCCTTCACACTTCATTTTATTTCTTAATTTAACAGTTCAGTAATGTTTGTGTAAGCACTAATGTGTTCAAGAGTTTCCCCGACCGTAAACAGCTAAAAGAAGTCCAGTAATATTGATTTCATCGGAGAGTGTTTGTGTCCCGTGTTCAGAGGCTTTTCCACCCTGCAAGGAATTACATTCTGGCAGCAAACCTGCAATGTTTTGGCACACAAACGTCAAAAAGAAAGATACTGGATGTAAGCACAAAACATCAGATGGCTGTCATATAATTCAGATGAATTTAATGTGCTGCTGGCTCTGTGGATGCTTGGTGTTTTCATTTTTGTTTTTTGGAGGGTGGGGTGGCTGAGTTTTAAAGGCGTTTGCAGTTATATTTTTCCTCTGTCTTGTTTAATTCCAGAACATCAAGAGCCAAGGTTTGGTTTTGACACACAAAAAGTTGTGACTGGGTCGGATTTACTCGCTTCTTAGAGCCAACCCAAAGAATGTTCCTCCCGGGTTTTGTGATTAGGGTTATCTTCACAGTATGCCGTTAATGCTGCAATTACTCTCAGGGCATGGTTCTCATTATAGAGATAGCCAAGCCATTATTGAAGACCACACAGTCATTCTGCAAAACAAAACTTGCTAAATGCCACTAGAGGGCGCAACACACCCTCAAATGACGGTTCAAGCGTGCTCTGTGTTGGTTAGAACATGCACGGACATGCACAAACGTGAACTCCAACGCCTCTGCTTTCACCATCCACACCTGTAAGCTGCACAATGGGAGGGTGCTGTGACCTTATCTTCAGTTGAGCAAATTTTCCTATCTCCTTTTATCTCAGGTTCAAGCCCAGGTGCGCACAACCAAAACGAGCTTTGACAAACTGAAGAATGACGTGTGCCAGAAAGTCGACTTGCTGGGAGCCAGTCGCTGCAACCTCCTGTCTCACGTCTTAACCACATACCAGGTACGACGCAAATCCCAGATGTTTGTCCGCTGACATGCCGTTAGACGAACATGACGGGAACAAATCAATACAAAACACTGCATGGAAGTTTAAAGGTTTTAAACTTTCCCAAGCCATGAGAAGTAAATGAGAATGACTCCCAAAACGAGCAGACGAGTATCTGACCTTGGCTGTTTTTCATCAATGTCCCAGACAACCCTTCTGCACTTCTGGGAGAAGACATCCCACACTATGGCTGCCATTCACGAAAGCTTCAAGGGCTGTCAGCATTACGACTTCTCCACACTCAAGGTCAGAAAGCAGTTGCGACCTTTTATATAGTTGAGATTGGTACCAGCTGCCCCCTGTCAGAAGTCATTTCTACATCTCGAGACATGAGCCGATACTGAGTGACCTGCTTATTCCTGCAGAGCCTTCAAGATCCCGGGGACAAGCTGGCCAAGAAGAAGGGGAAGAAGAGAATCAAAGCAAAGGCGGAGGGTGAGGGGAAAGCTGAGACCACAGATGGCCAGTGAGTAAAAACAACTTGGTCTTTACTCATGCAGGTAGACAAAACCTTTGTGCATGGCAACACTGACAACGGAGAAGAAAGTACTTATGATTATCAACATTGAACCACTGGATGTGGACTGAACCTAAACATGCATGGTGCCTTTCACCTGCTGCCTCACTGTTAATCATAAACCTCTTTTTTAAAATCTTGTTTCTAGACTCATCTCACTAGAAAGTGAAAACACCAGCGATGAGCCCAGAGAAGGTAAAAGACAACATTAAACCCAAATGCTTTGGTACCAAACACCAATTAAAGGCTTTTTAAACACCTAGGCCTACTTCCAAGCCAATGCAAAGCCAAAGTACCTCTAAACAGTTTATTGGAAATGAGTGTTCATCCATTTCTTCTTCTTTGGGTTCATCTCTTGCAGCACAAACCAAAGCCGTTTCTGGACGTACGTTTGAAGACGCAGAAAGCAGCCAAATGACAGGTTGGGAGAACGTCAGTCTCTATCAACAAGCATCTTAAAATCCTATGTGAAGCCATTTCTTCCCCCCCCCTCTGATTGCACAACATCTAATTGGTCTTTCCAGGAAATGAAGCTCTTCTCTCCGCATATCTGGAGCCGGAGGGAGAGGAGAAGGACAGCATGGCCCTGCTGAATGAGATCCTGGGCGGTGCGTCTCTGGATGAGGGCGAGTTCTCGCGGGAGTGGACGGAGGTGTTTGGAGAGGGGGAGGAGGTGACGAGCGCAGCATCGAGTAGAGAGGGGCAAGCGGAGGCCCAGCAGATGGAGAGCTCCTCCTTCTTTCTACCGTCTCACCTATTGGACCAGAGCTTGAACAACCCGCAGTCTTCCCTCTCAGGTCAGGCCAGTCGATGCTGTTTACTGTGGTCAGATGAACTCAGCGTTCCCATGAATGAGTGCCTTAACAAATACTAGAAACCAACTAAACAGAGCTGGGGGGGTTTTCCATTGTGGCAGGGAGAAAAGCCTTGAAATGATTTGTCCAACCCACGTCTGTCTAAGTATTAGGAGCTTTTATAACACGGCAATTACGTCTGCTTACGCTACACTAATCGCCGGTCGCTTTCCATTTCGTCCTGCTCTGGGCAGCCAGCGCCTCATCTGGTTTGGTGTTTTTCTATTTTCAGCTCTCAGTAGTACACCACTATAAAGCTATCAGGAAATGTAACCCTGGGCATTTACCGACTGAATGTAATAAGTTATAATAATAATAATAATAATAATAATAACCTGATAGAGAAAAGACTCAAAGCTGTAATCGCTGCCAAAGGTGCCTCTAAAAAAGTATTGACTCAAGGCAATTTCTGCATTTCATTTTAAACAAATTTTCCAAAAACTGTATTGACAACAAAAAAAACCTCAATTAATAAAAAAAATATATAAATTGTGAACTCAGTCTGCAACACAACAAATTGCAGAAAAAGTCACAGGGGTTGAATATTTTCTGAAGGCACTGTTGTATCTAGATAGGCAGTAGACCCTGGCAAACGGTGTTGGAGCATCCGTAGTGTGTGTTGGTGGGAGTTTTGGACATTGGATTATTTGGTGCCAAATAAAATATGAACTCTCTCCAATGTCCCTCCTGGTGATAGAGTGTTGCTACAGGATATAAATCAGGGAGGAGAGGAGGATGTGAGGAGCTCCTTGAAGAAATGAGCTTAAAGGATAAAAGGAGGACCAAAAGCAAAAGTTTGAGAACAGAGGTTATCAGTGACTCTCTGACTTTGTGACAAAGCCATGTGAAAATATTGATGCGACATTGTGTGTGTGCACCGTTATAACTAGTCACAACACAATACCCGCTACACATTCAAATGGTAAGAAAATAAAAATGAATTCTCCAGATTTTGTTTTGTGCTCAACAACTTTTGGGCTGGATTTAACAAAGCACTAATAATGTCAAACGTTATTTTGCGATGATAAATGATGTTTTGATCGTCGCCGTCTTCTCGTCCACTACACAAGGTCTGTCCACGTGTACTGCAGTGCACGAGCGTGTGATGATTTATGTGTTGGATCATACTTCGGCATGTTAAGTGTCCCCGTTGGTTAATCTGAATCTCCATTTCAGATTGGGCCAGGAGCATTCCACAGCCCGTCTCCCCGGCAACAGACCAATCATCTGGAGCCAATCAGAACGCCTCTAGGTCAGCGGCAAAAGGTAGGACGGGAGCCAAATGAGTAAAACATATGAAAAGATTTGACAGAACGGACATGTTTCCAGCTGAAGCCTGTGTTTATGGCTGCTTTGTGGCGAGCAAGTATTTCCACGATTAAACTCGGCTCTTCGGTCCCTTTACTGGACAAATGGAGGTGTCTGAATGTCACCGTGGCTGTATTGGTGACGTCTCCCCTTGTTAACTCATTTCGCAGAGACATCCAAAGACCTCTCGGCGTGGTTCAACCTGTTTGCCGACCTGGATCCCCTCTCCAATCCGGATGCGGTGGGAAAAAGCGACGGAGAGCATGAACTTCACAACGCGTAGTTCTGCCACGGCGCCACGGCGGTGTCTCTTCACATGGGTAGAAAAGACATTCGCAGGACAACCCTGGTCTACCTTACTGGGGTTTCACGGTTTAATTTCTTCGCAGGGATACCTCAGTATGAGTTTGGAACAATAAACCTCCCACATTAGCTGCCTTGGGGATCTGTCATCTCTAGTAGCATTCATGCTTTTTTTTTTTTCTGGGTCATTACTGATGATTGCAAACAGGCAAAATACTTTGTGATAAACAACGGTGGAAAGAGAAGACAAATATTATCAAGGTCACGGTGCAATGGTTCACATGTGTTTACCTGATAGGGCGACACATTGAGTGCAAGAGAGTTGAGGGAATCGGGCAGAAGTATTCAAAAGTCAACACAGATTGGCAACTTATCTGGCACCACCTGAATCATCCTGATACAGAAAAACCCCACCCAGGCACGTTAAACACGCAGAACTATTTTCAACTACTATTTGACCCAGATCTGAAAGGGTAACGCTTTATGATCTTGCAACCAAAGGATGTTTCACTTTCAATCTCCTTGATAAGATTCATGCTTTTAAGTTGGTCTTACTTTTTTTTATTGCTGCACACTGTAATTGTGAAGCTCTATTTAATACACTTCAGAAGTATGACCTTTAGACTTCTGTCAATGGGTATATACAGTATACACATCATCCATTTATTATTGCATGTTGCATGTCTTGAGTTTTGTTATCCAGTAAAAGTGTGACTGTATGAATATGTTCAAATTGAGGTGAGACGTTTTGATCAGTGGGACATGTAATTGTGGGCATTCGTGGGTAACAGATGCAGCTTGAGGTACGGTGTGTTGATTTCAGAGCTAACTGAAGGCGTAAGAAATGCCTGTTGCACATCTTTTGAAAAATAGTTTGGTAGTCATATCAATAGAATCATATTTTATCAGTTAGTATTGACTCTAATGCTGCATCAAGACTAATGCCTTAATCTAATGACCGGAAAACAACTAAATATAGAAGAATTGTTATTGGATTTACTTTAAACTTATTACAAGGGTGAAACGTGTCTGTTTCCATTTTGTTGTAACTCTGCCTTGTGTTATTTTTGATGTTCAAGCCATGTGACGAACATTTGTTAATATATAATCATAACCAAATGTATTGATTGCCTCACCTTTACTTCTATTTGGAAACGCCATGCTTGTGAATACTGGTGTTGACAGTCTGTGTGTCTGGTTGAGGCCTTTGAACAGATTGCACACCGATGCAGAAATTTTTCTTTACTTTATTGAAAAACACACAAGATCTACATAAAAACATGTAATACACAGGAGAACAGAATTATTAGTGCCAAACATGGCAAACGTTGCTTAAATGCACTGCACAATGAGCATGTGAATAGAATCAGTTAGTATGATTTCAACTGAGCAAAACGGAGGATCCAACTTAGTTTGTGTGGAATGTGTTGCATATTGTTCATATCTGTGTTTTGTGGCTTGCCAGACTATAGTTTTGGAATGAGAAGTTATCAACTCTTTTTTTTTTTTTTTCTCCATTCAAGGTTTAGTTATGTTCTGGTGATCAATTTCTGCAGGCAAAGTTTGGGCATAACATCTTGGATCTTGTTATCCAATCTTTGTTATACGAACATTGTTTTGTTAGTGTAGCTTTATTTCAAACAAAAATCAATTGCACACTCAATATCTGATTGTTTTAACTTATGAATTAGTCTAAAATTAAAATGGTGATTATCATCTCACTTCCAAGTAAGTGCTTAGCCTTGGTTTATCTATTAGCGTCTATGTTTGAAACACTAAGAAACAGTGTTTATCCGTTGTTCATCTGTTTCTAAACAAAACAAGCATTAACATTGTTTGGTGCCCCTCGTGTCCCAAATAAATTATGGACCTTTCGTTGTTTTGCAATCTGCTTTGGTACATATTTTACAAAGGGGTGAACCAAAATACATAATTGTCAACTTCTCAATTTGGGAGGGTGGAGCTTGTGAAACCAACTAGCTCTGTTTTTTTTAGAAGTACTAACGGTTGACCGATGCAACAGCAATCTCTGGAATGTGTCATAGCATCTGAAACTCTAACCGGAACACGTTAATGCAAGTCATCTGTCACACGACGTGACAACAATCAGTTTGAGTCAGTCTGCAATAGCCTCTCCAGCAAAAAGAAACAACGTGTGTGTTAAAGACTGGAATGTCTTACTGTAGGAGAACGTCATGAACACTGGGGAAAGGCAACATCGTCCAAGCGAGTACATTCCACATGACCTGAGTTTATTCAATGGGGGACTCGTGTGCTTTGTAACTGGCTATTTGGTCATCGGAGAGAACAGCTGTCGTGTGCATTTTGTCTTGAGCTTACCTAGAGTTAGTTACCTGACATGCAGAAATGCAGATCTAGGTCTTGTATGCCTGTTGGGTGGAGCTTGCACTTGTGTGACTGCTGGTTCCACATGGCCAGTGTACCTCAAGTACTTCAAAAAATAACAAAAAATAGGCCATGGCCTATATCATTTTGATCCAGGTCTTAACAAGTGCAAACATTGTGAGTAATATGGGGTATTGTGTTGTGACTGTAAGACATCCCAATATGTTTGCAATATAAACAGGCATGATACTATTTTTGTCATTCTGTCAAAAAGCTTATTTGGACTTTAGATATTAGCTTGCTGAACACTGAACAGCTAAATAAGCTGGTTAGATAGAACGATTAGAAGAATGTGTTTCTCTGATGCCCCGTCAGAAAACAATCCTTTGAGCAGTCATTTCTATCTTACGCAAAAGACAGAAATGCTATTTCTGTTACGGGTGTTGGTGCCATGCAGAGGAAAAGGCTAGGTTAGTGATGAGTGGAGGGAGGCCACTCCCAAGGTCAGTAGAAGTATAGACGACAATGACCAAACAATAAAGTTTCCTTGACGACAACGTCAAAGTTCACAACAGAGGGACAAACACTGGGACCAGAATTCTTTTTGGACCAAGCAGATATGCCAGTCCTGCAGGATGCTGGACCCATATCCTCCCATGTGTTATGCATTTCCACAAATCATGGCTCAGCTTTGTCGTTTATAGACCTTGGGCACTCCCTGCTGGCTAATATTAAGGTTAACGGAGTGCAAGGTTGTTTTTTTCCCAAAACTATACCATGTGACCAGGTAAAACTGCATCTCTAGGTGTTTTGGTCATGTATACCTGAGGACTAGCTGGTGAGGAGAACGTGTGCAGGGCCATCTTTCCCCATGTCTGTGCTTATATCTGTGTCTGGGCCTGTATCAGGGCTCTGGCTGTCTGTGCTGTTGTCTGTGCGTATGTCTGTGTCGGTGCTCCAGTCATCGGAGGCCTGAGAGGTGGGTAGCGCCGCAGTGGG
>CABFOQ010014693.1:1502-14064 GCA_900660455.1 Gephyroberyx darwinii | reverse complement strand
GAGATGAGTGCTGCCCGTTGTCATGTTGTGTTTGTAGGAGTGTGGAAAACAGAGAACCGCAAGTCTGGGGCTCCCGGACGGTCCTCATTATCCCATCAGCTCTGAAGTGACTCACTGAGGGAGACTTCCTCTGCTGCTGCCTTCACTGTCCTCTCTCTCTGGTTGGATCTTAAGCCTGCTCTTTCTTTCTTTCTTTCTGTGCTTCTTTCTTTCGGTCTTTCTTTCATTCTTTCTTTATTTCTGTCCTTCTTTCTTTTGATTGTTGATTGTTTCTTTCTTGAGCTTTCTCCATCTCTGCATTTTCAAGTTCATAAGTTAGTGTCTTTGTCTTTCTTTCCCATGTTTGATCTTCCTTTCTTTCCTTCTGTCTTTCTTTCTTTTGATTGCTCTTCATCCTTTGTTCTTTCTCCATCTGTGCATTTTCAAGTTCATAAGTTAGTGTCTTTCTCTTTCTTTCCCATGTTTGATCTTCATCTTCCTTTTCTTTCTTTCTTTCCTTCTGTCTTTCTTTCTTTCTTATGTTTTCCAAGCTCTTAATCTAGGAGTGTGCTGCTTGCACTGTTCTACTTCATGTAGTAAATGTAGTTATGTATATCTTTCATATTTTGGATGCCTGAAGATGAAAGCCTGCTTTGTTCTTTTCCTTTACAGCCTCATTGTGCAAATGCAAAAGGCTGACAGTTCCCACAAAGCAACGCCTCTCACTCTCTCTCACAAGGAGCGAATCCAAAGTCATCTTGTTAATCCCTAACAAATATTCTGCCTCAATCTAATAACTTTCATCAAAGCGTCACAGTCAATTTAAACGTTTGATGCTTTGCCATGCTTCGTCAGTGTGAGGTGAAATGAGAGCCAGAGAGAGAGGAGGAGAATGTTATCCTTTCTGTATGAGACGGACACTGACCATTCCTCTGCCCTATGTTGTTTCTACTGGAGTGGACAGTGTACTTCACCTCAGAGAGAGCGTCTCCGATATACACATTGAGATCACTGAGGTCACTTCCTCCTGTAATATTTACATCCTTCAAAAATGACATTGAACGCCTCGTCTCGCTCGTTCCCCATCCACCAGCATCCTGACATACAGCTATGTGACTATCAGAGCTGCCTGCCACCTTTCCCTTGTTTCCTTGTTGGATCCATGCACTTCAGTTTATTTCTGGTTCCCTAGTGAACCGGAGACAAAATGCTTTCACACTTTGTTGTCAATGTGGGCAAAATATGACTCTGATCACCTCTGGAGCTAGTGTGGGCGACCGGATCTTCAACGCGTCTCGGGTTGCATTTACACATGGATTCTTATGTGTTTTTGTTGTAACCGATCAACTGACCCAGGAAAAACGTTAATTCCAGTGTGCAAAGAGTGGAATTTCATCTTCAGTCTGGAAGAGGCAATGGTCTTACCCACATCTGCTTTACCTCCTCGTTCATACTTCATCAGCACAGGTCAAGAGGCAAATGTTAAATGTAGATAGCTTTTATATTGGTTATTATAAAGGTTTCCACCAAGTGGTCTCACCAAGGACCATTGCCATTGGAATCATCCATCACTCCCTCTTGCCAATCTCTCTATGTAACTTTTTCCACATTAAACTAACAATAGCAATTTGTGGCTGAATAACTAAAACATCAGCAAACGATTCATTAAACTGGTAGTTAGTACTGTAGTTATTTCCTCATTATGAAGTACTTACACACTGATCACCATATTAGTTGACCTTGGGTGATGCATACTTGATAGCTAGCTAGCATGGCTATCGTGGACCGTGGCTAGCGGTCACAGCACAGGGAAGTCATAGCAACAACAACGATGTTCACAGTAAGAACAGCCAAGCTAAACATGCAGCATGCTGAAAGGCACGGCAGAGTTGAGCTCCTCAAGATAAATGTTGGGGCGTGAACTCTCATATTGTAGCTTTAATGTCATCGTTCATCCCTATATCCTATTTCAGTAGTTTGGAGGTGGATGTTAGTTTATGTGCTCAGTATCCAATCCTTGCATCCGCCACAAGCAGAACTGTAAGTGATGCTCAGGCAAGCTGTAAGCTGAAGGTTTCTACAGCGTCCCAGGTGCTCCACCCATTGACAGGAGGCAAATAAAAGCCGAGCAACCTGCTCCAGAGGACCTGAAAAGACCTAGATATGAATAGTAGGAATAATGCTGACCGGGGTGGGATTTTCTGCCAGACTTTAACTCTCTTTATCACCTGTCACCTGACGCCTGCAACTCTTTGTCTGACTCGAGCCATTAAGCGGGTATCTGAGGCCGCCAGGGCGCCGCTTGACACAAAACAAACGCCCTCTGTTATTCTCTACCTGCAGCCCTCAGGGGAAATAGAATGAGGTAACGCTGCTCCGCTTACAAGCTAGGTGCACACACAGATAAACGCAGATGCACGCAGACACACACACGCGCATGCATACACACACTTGTACGTTCGTCGACACAAGCAAGAGTTATACAAACACATACAGACCATACGCGCACACAACATGCTTATCATTGCACGTGCACGTACACACACACACACAGACACTCACAGATTGCAAACTCTTATTGTTTAATGGGTAATCGGAGCGGCTTGCCTATCTCTGGGCATGCCAGCTTCCCCTTTCTAGGACAAACCCTCCTCATTGAGTCTGTAAAGGGGGCTAACACTGCAGCTGCTGGTTCTTGTACCGAATCTGCCACCTCCTCATTTCTCCAGCTGAGGCTCACCCTCTTCTTGCAGAGCATTAAGATATCAAAGGATTACCCCTATGGTGAGCCTTCTAAATATTGTAGTCCATTAAGCATTTATTAAGGGCTTCCTGGTTTCATAGCATGAGGCGAGGAGATGACAGCTGCTTGGATTTTCTAGTCATTGGCATAGTTTATCCCTTTCAGCTTCACCGTCATCCTGCTCATCACTGACACAATACCTGGCCAAATACACTGTTGAATCATCTCTTGACAGAGCTGCTACCTCTGCCAAATCCTTGTTTTTATAACTAGTATCATGGTGTGTGGTATGTGTGTGGGTGTGTGTGTCTCATTGTGCATGATAGTTAGATGATGATACCCATAAAGCAATGCTTGAACATACTGCAGCCTGTTTGGTGGAGGTACTTTTCAGACTAAAGTCATAAAGTTTATAGTTTTTGCAATTTTCTCTCAATACATGTCAAACCAATACAGTATATTCTGAATCTGTACGAACACGCTGTAACTGCAAGGAACCTGCCTGAGTTGGTACTGTAAGATCACATAAGGTCACATTGTTATGACTGAGTATGATCGTTGGTGGCTTTGTAGCCGAGAGAAACCTTTTGAATCTGATATATACTGTGTGTTCTGTACATCTGTATCAGTGAAAACAAGGTTGTAAGAGGAGAATAGTTTAAAAGTATAGTTTATTTCTCAGAAGAGTTTTAATCCTGGCTAGACGGGTCTGAAAACGGTTAGTGGCGAGATTCAAGTTGCCTTTCAAAGTATGCCAAGTTTTAAAAGAAACCTGCATAACCCGCATCACTGTTTCCAGCGTCCACACCTCTGCAGAATGGAAACGCCATGTAGTGCTATTGTGTCGCTATGCCAATGAACCCTTAAGCAAGGCAGTTCACCCCTCGACTGCAACTCCCAGCCTTCGTGTGTGTGTGTGTTTGCGTGTGCATGACCTAGAGGCTAAATATGAAGTTGCTACGCGTAAAACTGTGCATGGACATACCACAGTTTGCATTTGTGTGTGTGTGTATGTGTGTGTGCACGTGTGTGGGGGGGTGGTTGGTGGCTTGTGCTGGGTACTGTGACAGCACAAGGGCAATTTTCCACTGTAAATGAAATGAAGCTCGGGTCTTTGTTGGGGTTTGCTTGCTGCAGGGTTATTTACTGGGCTACTGCCTTGTCACAACAACTCTACATGAAGGAATCCCTTTGACGCAAATGTAAGGTTAGTTTTTTCAGTAACAGTAGCATATGGTCTGTAAAAGGAGGAGATGAGATGGACAGCGCAGTGTGTGTGTGTGTGTGTGTGTGTGTGTGTGTGTGTGTGTGTGCAAAGCCTGCCATATGCAGTGGGACCCCAGGGCAGCACCAGACCGTGGCTAATGGGAATTAAACAGTGTATTAAAACATTGCCCAGTCATCTCCCTGCCTAGCCCATCGCAGCAGTTGGAAACTTCCTCTGCTCACTGCTAGCCACAGCCAAGCTGTAGTTCTCATCCAGGGATGGAGGAGTATACATGCTGCTTACTATATCACATGAGAATATAATGCCACTCCTTAAATGTATATAATGTTACTTTACAGACCAAAGTTGAAGTATCAAGTAGCACAGTAAAAGTATACGTTCCAATCCTCTGTACATTCATCTTTGGTGCCGGTGGTGATTGCTCTCTCTCCCAGATCCTTGAAAGTGAATCACTTTCATCAACCTATCAGATAATTTGTATGTAAAGCCTTTAACTTCAAAGTGGCTGGCAGTTGCAGGTGTGGAGATAAATGTAGAGCAGTCAAAACTAGGATATTTGCTTTGAAATGTAGTGGAGTTAGGAAAGGTTGGAGTGTGATACAAATACCTCAACAGCTTGACTGAATGTACAAAGCTACACTCCATCCCTTCATGATCTGCCACTCGAATTCACATTCACACAAGCCTCTTTACTCCACAGTTGATTTTTTCTATTTTAGAAATGAGTAGAAAATACAGGGAAAAAAACACACACAATCTGCTCTTGATCATGCACTGCCGGTGTGCTACTGGAACAAAAGTACAAATCCCTTCCTTGTAGCGTGCAACATATGGCGAATCAAACACACCCAGCAGCTCAGACTTGTGTTCGCCGCTTTCCCACATCTGACCACCTCGCCTCTCTCCTCACAGGAAGGACCTGCAGATCGACGGTGTATACTCTTCTTCAGAGTTTACCAGTTTTACCTTGCATATAATACAGTACATTATAAAATGGGTAGGTTGAATCGAGCTTTCTGATTGGTCAGTAGCTGTGGTATATAGCCTATATACCATGGTTATGATGGCAACAACCTCTTTGGCGTTCCATATTACTCTGCTTCTCTACAGCTCGGAGATGAACTTTGGTTGTTGCTTGGGACTACTAAAAATTGCATGAAAGCATGAAAATGATGAAAATGTATGTTAAGATATGGAAAAAATTTAGTCACTGTTTTATAACAGCAACATCTCCAGACTGTGCTATATAGAATTTATATCACAGCTCAGTCGCTAGAGCATGAGACTCTCAGTCTCAGGGTCATGGGTTCATTCCCCACAGTGTCAATTAATGTAATGTTACTGCTGCCTGTCGTGGGTTACTGCTTCATTAACAAGAGGTACGTATGTAGAGGACAGGGTCACAAGCTGTGAAGCACAGGACGCTGAAGTTATTGAATGGGAGGAACTACCTTCATAAGGTCTGAAATCTTGAGCTTAAATACAAACTGAAATTAATAAATCAAAACAAATGGTGCCTTCAAACAAACAACTCCCTACTTTAAGGTTTCAGATCAGTGACTTGTGTTGGAGAAAAATGTGTATTTTCAGGTGATGTTTCTCATTTGCAGTTGATTTGGATTGACTGTGCAACTCCTTATCCTCAGGCTGTGAAAACTAAATAATGAAAAGTCACCGTTTAGTTAACAGTTAACACAAATTCAAATAATAATCATTAAAAGACCATCATTGATTTACTGTAGTTTCCTCTATTACCCCACCTTGTATTTATGGATGGCTTAGATACAGATAAATAAGAAGTTAGAGCCAAAGGGAGTGTGAGGAAACGAGTACGCCACCGACATTCCTCATTAGCTGAGTAATAGAAACCGGTTGGATCAATACTGCTGGCGGAAGAGCCACTGTAACAACACACTGATGATAGCTATATATACTTTAGAGTTGGCATTCTTGAGCTCCTCGCTGTCTAGTCTCCATCTTTGTCTCTCAGCCTCATCGCTGTGGTGTTTCTTCACTGCACTTCCCAGAGATCACCTGTCAATCAAACAGTGTGTCCAGTACTGACGTCTTTCTGCTGATGGAGTTTGAGTTTCTGTAGGTGGCGCTCTTTTCTATGGCTATCGCTGCTCATGCTAACTACCCAGTTCTTCTGTTTATTTATTCTAAACAAACCGTGGTTGCTGGGTTGAATCGCTATAGTATTATATCAATACAGAGAAGCAAAATGGACATTTATTTATATGAAAATGTTGTGGATTATTACTTGAAGTGCCATTAATGCTGGGGTTGTAGTTACATCAGATCCAGTGTATTGGTATAGGAAAAGTGTGCGGGTATGTGTATGTGTGAGTGTGCGTGCATGCTCCTGTGTGTATATAAATCTGTGTGTATGTGACACACACTTTTACACACATTTCACTGTGAATTTGCTGCAGAGAGAAAGTTTGATGTGAGAGGACTCTGGCTTGGCGCCACGGGGGGAAGCAGGCCTATTCTGCCCTGTAACAAATACACATCAAACACACACTCCAAGCCGTTAGCACCTCCACTGGCACGGGCCAGCCTGACGTCATCAAAGACAGAAATCCCAGGTGCTGATGGGATAGGAAACAGTCTCTCTGCCCACCCACCCCTCCTCCTGGCACCTGGCTGACAACTGATGACATCTCCCCATTCATGTAATAATCCCCTTGACTTCAAAGTGAAAGTAGGGAAATCCCACCTCACACACAGGCATGCATGGACACACACACATGTACAACGAGTGCATATGCTTGTTCATAGGTGTGTCCGTTAAGGTGAGATATTCCCTGTACTGCCGGTAGGGGCAAAACTGCGCCGGTCTGCTCAGCTCGGGAGATGACGGATATCACAGATGCTGGTGAAGAATTCTGGACGGACCATCTGGGAGCTAAACTATAGTATTACTTCTTTGATGATGGTGGGGGGTTGAGGAAGATGCCAGAAGGTCTGTCTGGAGAAGAGCTACTCAGAAGAAGATGAGGCTATCGATGACATTGACTAATACTGGACACACACAAAGACACACACACACACACACATTTGTGAGCTTGGAACTGTAAGACTCCATCTTCGTAGCAGTTTGAAGACACTGAAGGTTCATGGTTTTGCATCACATGTTGCAAAACTAATATAACCTTTTGTTTGCATGGTCACCCTTTTCTATAGACATTTTCAAAAGTCTGCAGCCACATGCAAAGACTTGTTTACAGAAATGCACCATATGAATGAACTTGATTTTGACCAAAATGCCATGATGGAATTTTATTTTGAAATTCCAAAGTTATCTCTCTCTCTCTCTCTCTCTCTCTCTCTCTCACACACACACACACACATTGTACGTCAGTGCAACCATACCATCGGTGTACATAAGCACCAAACAAGGCCCTAGAAGTGGCTTCTCCTGCAGTTGGTCTATTTCTATCTGACCGGAGGGAAAGATCACACGGCGCCGCAAAGGACGAGACGTGAGTGACAGGCAAACACATGGCTGCCACTGTGGCAACCACTGACACAGCCAAAAATAATCCTGGAAGAACAGGCAAAAAATCCACCCCAAAAAAGTCCCACAGATACAAGCAGCGGGGAAATTATAAGGTCTGGAAAATGAAGACCAGATACAGGGCGAGAGGACAGGACAGGAGAGGAGAGGAGAGCCTGGCACTGGTAGGATACAGTCTGGAACCGGCGTTGGAAAAAGCTGTGCCACACGACAAGCAAAACAAACAAACACAAAAGACGAGTTTAAAGAAAAATGGGGGAGAAATCAGGGGAAAAACCTGACATATTCCTGAGGTAACAGCTTGGTTCTCTTACAGCTTCAGTGTTTGACTGTTCGGTAAATATGTCTGCGTCTGATTGGAAACAGAGTGCGCCCGCTTTCTCAGCCAGCTCTACACCCAGCCTTGAAGGGAAGGGGTCTCCCATGGGTAACTCTGTGGCACAGCGCATTGAGAAATGTTAAAGTAATGATGAGTGATGCCAGTGTAGTAATCCAGCCCAGCCCATGCCCTAAACCAGTGGTTCCCAAAGTGGGGTCCAGGGACCACCAGGGGTCCTTGAGAGGGCTCTAAGGGGTCCTCTGCAAAATAGTAGTAGTTTAAAGGTGCTACATGTAGCAGTATAGCATCAGTAACACACCACCACATTCATTTTGAGATATAAATATAATTTCTATTAATAAATGAGAGCATTGTGGTGCAAAACAGGAAGAGGGCGCTGTTCTTCCAGCACCAACGAAGCCGAAGCTTTCAGAGGTGCTGGCTACGGTAGATGGTGGAGGGGGTGAAACGCTCTTTCAACATGTTTACCCTCTTCAGTTAAGGGATTGAGAAAACAAACCCACGCAGAGCGACCAGTAGCAACATCCTCGTTGTGACAGGAGGCCACAGGGTTTATGGGAAACATGGTCTGACTTTTGACCGCACTAACAATACCACTGGGGTGTGTTAGACACCAACGATACCAATCGTCTCGACAGCGATCGAAACCTGTTTACGGCAATTATACTGAGATATCGCAATGAAGTGGTCAAAAACACGCAGCACCTTACACTGTTGGTTCACTCACTAGGTGTTAGCACGTTGAGAGAATGCATGCGGGTGACAGTGTTCATCACAGATATCACTGTCCCACTGTTGTTATCACCCAACATATGGACAGGTACATGATTCTCTACCAAGTCATCTCCAACAACAAACTTCTTCCCTAGGACAAAGTGGGGGTCTGTGGTCTACTGCACCACGGACTGGTTTCATATTGATGTTTCCTTCGTGGACCGGGGGGGTTGCGGTGTGTGCGGTCCAACATTATTTTGTTTGCAGACCAGCCGTCAGAGAAGGGTGCAGACCAGAATATCTATTGTAATATTATAAGTCGTACCGGCCGTTTGGAGGCTGGGGGTTTCATATTGACAATAATTTTTGTGGACCGGCCGTCGGGGTGGCAGTAGTAAATGTTTCTGACCCAGTAGCAAATGTTCCCGGTGGTTGGGGACCCCTGGTCTAATGCATATCTATTTGGGGCCCTTGGTGTCAACACATTTGGGAACCACTGCACATGCACACACTCCCAATAAGACAGAGGTCACCAACCTTTGCGGGCCGCCTTTCAAATAGGTTTTTCTAATCCATCCATACTGTATGCTGTCCTGTGAGCTCCCATATGTGTGTGTGGCTATATTAATACTACTACAACTAACCTACTCCTTCCAAGATCAGAAGCTATCACATTCTCTTCACTCTTTAGGTGCGTGACTTTGTGTTCCTGGGACAAGAGGCTCATGGGATGGATCTGGTCTCGGTGCGGTCTCCAAATCTCAGAATCTATTTCCATCCCCGGCCAGAAAACCCGACTGCTTATATCACCAGCTGCAACCAGATCTGTTGTAATGCTTTTGGGAAACAAACAACAGACTGGACTGACAGACCCTGGTGACCTAGTGGTGGTGGGGGGGGAGACAATGAGACAGAGAGAGAGAGAGAGGGAGAGAGGGAGAGGGAGAAACCTGTTGACACTGCTAAGGGGTTCAGACAGTTGGTTTAGCATGCTGTAAATAAGCACATCGTCTGTCAACACAGTGGCACGGCGCAACGAGCTGTGGTGCGGTGGGGTGCAGATTTAAAAACATCTGTAACCGCCAGCTACAATACAAACTACCCTGTCAGGGAGAGAGAGAGAGAGAGAGAGAGGACAAGCATCCACACCAACAGAAACAGAGCGACAGAAGTATCTAGAAACAAAGGGCAGCCACCACATCACTAGACGACTGCTTGCAACATTTTCCACTTTCCAATCCTAGCGTTGTGTACTTGCGGCGTGGCACCGGGCATGGAAACGGATAGGTGGGCCGGAGCAGAATAAAGCGGTAGCCGACGGGAGTGTCAAACACGAGTATCTCAGACAACGACTCAGGGAACCTTCGCTCACTGACTGCGGAAACGCTGTGGTCGTGTTCCTCCGGTACCTCCGCATCGCGCTGTGCAGATGACAGAGCAATTACCCTTCAAAGTACAGTGCAGGAGATTTCCCAGCAACCTCAAATCACTGACACTTACAGTAACACTTAGGCTGAGTACACGGCCACCGCAATTGCACTTACATCTTAATGACAACCATACGGTGTAAAGAGGCTCCATTATAAAGTCATCACAAGGGTGTCCCGTTTTTCAGATTCATGTCCTCTGCTGGAAAAAAAACAACACGACTCTTATAAAATGACTGAAAGCACAGTATTAAACAATTATAACTATTACATTTAGCAAAGGATAGTCAGTAACTTAGGTCATTGGTTGACGAAATGCCGATTTTTCCATAATGGACACATAGCGATTTAGAAATACACAGACTTAACAGACTTAACTCCATGGAAAGTCACTAGCATGCAAACATGTGTAGCACTTGTTCCTATTTGAACTAAAAACACTTGTTCTGTTTACTCATCCCTACTGAGACTAAAAGGCCTGAGATACACAAGACTAGTAAGATGGTAAGTTATCATAGTTTTATCCAGAGACGACTTGTTTCTGTTTTCATGAGTCTCAGTAGCCGGAGGGAACACCAAGTGTGATACACAAATGGACATCAAATGAAAGAGCAGATCCCATGGTTCCTACGAGGATGTTCTACGGTGGCCCTGAGGTGCAAAAGAAACAAACGGGTCAGAAAACACAACACACTGACGTGATTCAAACCGGAAAGGTTAGGTGCTTATTGAAGAATGAATCCTCGTCGCTGATTGTCTGGGTGAACAGGGAAACCCACTGTGCTCCCAACACACCCACTGCAAACCTCCGGCAAGGTTTTAACTGTTCATCACAATAAGTGCAATGCATATCGTGGTTGTCTTTCCCTGGTTTCTTTATGACGTTCTCGTGCCGTTCCAACTTGTTCGCTCTTCCTCTACTGCTTTACTTGGGTAAAATAGCTACTTTCGTTCCTCCCAGAGTGACAGGCAGTTCCCACTAGCACCCACTCTTTCTTGTTTGAGTCACTTCAATGTGTCGTGTTTTCTGACTTGCTGTTGTGTTGTCTGACTTGTTCGCTTGTTCTGCAGTTCAGGGCCACCGTACTGTTCTTCTCAGAATGAAACTAAATGACATTTCATAGTTTTTATTGATACAGGGAACTAGAGGAATCCCTATGTAAGTGTCCTAATGTGCACAGTCGCACATGTGCTTTGGCACACCCTGGACTGTATACCTGTGAGAACTGGGAAAATACAAACACCCTTGTATCTGTAAAATTCTTTTGCTATCGCTATCTTTATCTCTTCTTGAATAGTTTGATTTTCGACTTTGATTCTGCTGCTGCAATGATGGAATTTCCCCTCAGGGATAATTCAAGTCTCATCTGATCTCATCTCATTTCATCTCAACGTTTAATGAGATATAGTTTTGCATTCATCATCATGGGATCAACATATATGTATGGAGTTCACCATTTTTAGGACCATACTATGTAACAGCAAAGTGTCCCTATACCACCCTCTAGCAATATTAAAAGATTTTTATAGTAAAACCATAGAAGATTAAAAAAATACCATGCAGAGGTTATTCTAAACTCACCATTGAGCACCACAGACCCACTGTATGTCCCTGTAGGGATATTATAGGTATATTGTGGTGAGGTTCCTTCCGGGCTGTGGTGTCCATAGAGAGGCTGGCAGGAGCTGTGAGAGCGCGTGAACATCAGTGTAGTGAGACGTGTCGGTAGCTGGCTACACACTTCAGCTGTCTGTCTGTGCATTCCAGTATCCAGGTGTTGGCCAGCCACCGGAATGGGAAAGCTACTAGAGGACCACCTGTTCACAACAATTAGACTCACACCCATGTTTGAAGAATACGCGCGACCTGTAACTTTAACGGGTTTAATTATATGACTTTTAAACACGAAAACAATGTGTCTCCACTGTGCCTGGTTTAATGGACCTCTCGTTAACACTGGTGCCACTGGAAAGAGTCGAGTAAAAGCGCTTCGTCTAATGTTGCCTTCATGTGCTGTTGGAAATGCGGTAATTACGAGATGAGCGCACATGGACGGCCCGACAAAGTGTTGAAGGCTCGTGCTCAAGCTATTCAGAGATTTGCCACCGCTTTTTGCCAACTGCCACCGCTTTTTACATGAAAGTTAACAGGGAGCGGCCACAAGGCAGAAGAGACGCTTCATTTTAGGCAAAGCAGAGCACTTTATACAGCTGGGTAAAGTTCAAACTCTTAGAGGATACCACATGATGTGGACCGCAGTTATTTTGAGATGACTTATCATTTGAAAACATGTTTTTATGCCTGCTTTCACTTTAACTATGGTCTGTATTTGCTGTTTAAGTTATCCTATGCATTTGATCTTTTGTTTTTAGCACAGGTTGTATTGACATGTTTTGCAGGTTTGCAGGCTAATATGTGGAAATAATAAGTAGGCTACTGTATGTTTCTAGATTCAGTCTTTGCTTTTTTAGTTCTAACACGAGTCTAACACAAGTTTTAAATGAAATAATTCTAACGTAAATCATACGCACGATGCTCATCTTCATTCTAACACTGCATCAAAAAACATTTTCTTATAGTGGTTTTGTTATTATTTCCCACCAAAAG
>CABFOQ010014687.1:7702-19498 GCA_900660455.1 Gephyroberyx darwinii | reverse complement strand
AGAAGTTCAGGCTGAACAGTCTGACATCCCACCACAACCACAGGTTTCATCTGCAAGACTAGTTCAGCAACAGACACCTACAGCACCAGGACAGCAACAGACAACATCTACAGCACCAGGCCAGCAACAGACAACATCTACAGCACCAGGCCAGCAACAGACAACACCTACAGCACCACCACAGCAACAGGCAACATCTACAGCACCAGTACAGCAACAGACAATACCTGCAGCACCAGGACAGCAACAGACAACATCTACAGCACCAGTACAGCAACAGACAACACCTACAGCACCAGTCCAGCACCAGGCTACACCTGAAAGACTGAATCAAGAACCAGTGTCACTTACAAGACAAATACAGCATGTGGTGATACCAGCAAGACCCGTGCTGCAACAGGTCACGCCTTCAAGACCAACCTTAGAGCCATTATGTGATTTGAACCCAAAGGCAAGAGAATTTCAAGCTAAATGTTCAGAGACACCACCACTATTTACACCAACGCCATCTCACACACCACAATCTACAGTTCCTATTCCATCTAAACAAAACAAGGAGCATGGCCTTACTCCACAACAGGCACCTAGACGTTTCACACCACCACAGCAGATGCCTACAGCAAACAAAACCACTAAGGCAGCATCACAAGTATTGCAAATTGTAAGCCCTCAAAATACCGTTATAGTAGCTCAAGCTCATGCACGGCACCCCGTCTAAGTTCAGCCCACTGTCAACTTACAGAGTACAGCATCCTCGCAGACAGCACCTTGTGAAACTGGCAGCACGGCCATCGCAGAGATCGTTGATAATTCAGAGGTATCTCCTTCAGCCCACATGCCAGCAAACATCTTGCTTTGCAAAAACACTCTGGTACAAATACAACCCAGGTGAGTCCTTTATTCACATTGAAAAACTTTCAGCCACAATCTGTGTCTTCTTATACCTCTTTGAGACTCTGTGCTTTTTAAAAAAAAACATATATACAGACATTTATTCTAACTTTAATATATGGTGCTCTATATATTACCTGTTAGTTACCCACAAAGTATTTAGTAAATACCATATTCTCTGGTAGTGACTAGTAATTAACTAAATTGCTATTTCATTGGCCTTATTTCAACAATGCATTCTCAAATTCTACCAGATTATCTAAGGGCCTTAACAACCATCTATCATTTTCTATTTTGAAATGAGAGTTAGAAACTGTCAGTGGACTCTTCGTTCCAATATGCGGTCATATGCAACAAGAGTCTCTAGATCTAATGGGCAACAGTTTCTGATGAACTCTTTGATTTGTCAAACTCAGCAGGTTTGAGTTTATAAAGCAACAAGAGATGATCCCTCCACTTCCTGCCTCTGAAAGGCACGCAGTTACGCAAAACGACCTTAACAGACGAACCTACAGCGAGGTAGTCAAAGGCATAACTAACATCAGCCCAGCACACAAAGATGCAGAAGCACAGAGGAAAGCAAAGATTAACAAATCATCAATTCAACAAACCACTGATGATCCCTCTCATGTGAAGAATGCCAGTGCTGCCAAACCCTGCCAATCACTACACAATACTCCCAACGTCGAAGAGCCAATCACACACACGAAACCAGTGCCCGCCACCAAGACTCACACCGCTACAGAACTGCCTGCCCCTTCAACACAAATGCCACAAGAAAAACAGCCAGGAGCTCATGTCAAGGCTCACACAAAACCACCAGACGAACACCGCCTGAACACCCAAAACAGTGTCAGAAAGGCGTCGGCAGTGAACAGCTTTCAATCTCTCTCCTCACCCAACTCAGAGAGAAGCTGTGCCTTGGCTTCGACAATGTGGCTCAAGCAAATACAGGGAAACAAGGTAACATCTCAGCCAGAAGATGGCAGTAAGAGTTCGCCAGAAACAACCGAAGAACCTGCTGCTTCT
Source organism: Gephyroberyx darwinii (assembly GCA_900660455.1). Classification (NCBI taxonomy): domain Eukaryota; kingdom Metazoa; phylum Chordata; class Actinopteri; order Trachichthyiformes; family Trachichthyidae; genus Gephyroberyx; species Gephyroberyx darwinii. The sequence goes on along the minus strand of CABFOQ010014687.1, from coordinate 17,578 downwards.
GTACAGGAGAGTTCACTGCAGCAGGGTAACGCTGCCACTAAAGTAAAGAAACACAATGAGCTGCACAAAACATCTCAATCTAACAAAGATGGTTATGACACCAGTGGTAATGGGAACCGCTCATCCTGCATGCTAAAAGTCAGTCTGCAAGCACCACAGGCTCCAGTAGTTGAGGGTGTTGATACAACTTTGTCCACTAATGCTGTTGAATTATCCACTCACCACCCATCAACCTCAGCTGCAGATGCAGACGTCAAGTTAACAGCCCAATATCAGCCCAAGGAATTTACATCACAAGATATTCCTGTTAAGGCAAAGAACAAACGCAAACCCAAAACATGTTATCAAAAGCAATCAAACAAGAATACAGAAAAGGAGGTCAATAAAAAAGAGAATAATGGGAAGGGTGGCCAGGACAAAAAAGAAAAACAGGAGGTGCCACCCATTGCCTCCCCTCTAGTTCCTGAACCCCTAGCCCGTCCTGAGGGTCGCTGGCACCCTTTCACCGTGAACCAGTCCTGCTCCCACAAGTCACATTGCCGTCATAACCAGGGAGCAGGTTTGCCAGCCAACGTCACAAAGCGGTGAGTTACACATTACACATCAAACTGTTCCACAGTAGTATTCACTGTGAAAATCAAATCTGAAGAGATGTATCATTTAATAACGGTAGACTGCTAATGTCAAGGGATTAAGCAACAAATCTTGTTCTTTCCCATCGTTTCCCGTCATTTCAACTCCACTGTTAAAAATCCCCGTCCCTCCACAGGTTCAGTGTAAAACAGAACTACCTGCATGAGCCACCCTGTGTCACCACGGCAACATGTGCTTGTTTAGCACTGAGAGAGAGGCAGGAGGGAGGGGTTTCTCACCGACAAAGAAGATAATATAATAATATAATAATATCCACAACGTTACTGAAAAAAAATAATTGTGTTTTCACCGTTTTCAATTCCTATCGATGATTCCAAATAAATCTAGTTGAGCAAATGAAACTAAAATGCACAATGGTTCAAAAAAAGTTTATTATTCTGAATCATTTATTTCAGACAAATATTTGCATTTCCAGATCAATTGGATTACAAACTAGGAGAACAAAACATTACCATTTAGAAAACAATTGCAAACTTCAATGGCAATTCTCTGTCAGTTGCTAGGATACCAGGGCAATACATTTCTATGAGCACTACTAAGGAGAAAATGAACTCTGTATACAAAAAGTTTACTTATATTAGGAAAAACAATGTTCTGATAGTTTTGTGTGAAACTGAAAGGCAAAGTCACAGGAAGGTGATTGTAATGAACAAGATCTTGTGAATGTTAAGGAGCCGAGACCCACAGGTGTCAGATGTAACGGCTGGACTTAAAACTCTTGTTTCCTTGTCATCAGCTAGCAATGACCCATTAAAAAAAACTCTTCATCAATGCTGGACAGATGTCAACTTGGATAAGATAATTAAGTCCAACACTTGTTACCAAACAGACTGGTCACATAAGTGATACTTTAAGTTTACTTAAGGATGTCAATCCCTTAAAATTAAGCACAGACTGGCAGACCTGCAGCTAATGAGGCAAATTTACGAATTAAGAAAAAAAAGGGGATTGATTTTTCAAGTTGGGGCAACAAATCGACCAGTCTGGCAATAAATGAACCCATATCCCTCAGAGAGACTGCAATTGAGCTGACTGGGTGTATACTGTATCGGCTGTGTGTGTCTGAGTGTGTCTGTACACGTTTGAGCGCGTTTCTGGGGGCAGATTACACAATCATTTCCAGCTGTCGTGCATATTCGATGACCTGTTGTGCCAGTTCTGTGGAAGGGATGGTCACCTCTTCTGTCCGCTGCTGCTGACTGGTGAAAGAGTAATAGCCATCTGGGCTCTGACTCCATCCCCTCTGAAATTAAGAGAACAATCAGCTTTGGCTGTTCTGCAATTTATTATAGGTAAACAGGATCAAAATTAGGGTGGGAGTTTCTACTAATTATACTGACATTTAAATAACAAAAAAGAAAAACAAAACAACCATACAAGCCTACCTGATGTTTCATCATACCTGACACAATGTACTCTTATTCAACAGCTTTCAGTTGTTTAAATACTCAAAACACCCAAAAGGAGTTGCAGTGTGTCAAAATCATATTTGCACAACAACTTGGGTTCTGTGGATGCATCTTCCACACACCAATGTGAGCAAGTTTGATATAGTTTTGCAGAGCACTGGTAGAACGTTTTAAAGCTGGTTTTGCTTAGCAAGATCTACAAACAATAAAATGCCCATCTTCTTGCAAATTTAAATATTGCTAAAATTATATATTTTAGCAATATTTATAGCTTGTAGGTACCACAGGCAGGGATGGGCAACAACGTGCCATGGAGGGCCAAGATTATGCAGGTTTTCAATCCAACCAATCAATACATAAACTGATTTAACTGGTGCTAAACAGCGATATCACCTGGTGTAGTCATCGTTTGGAATGAAAACCTCCATACTCTTGGCCCTCAATGGCACATGGTTGTTAATCATTGCTTTATGGCAACTTTTCTTAACCTCAGATGCATATAAACTACAACCCAGCAATTTCAACACTTTATTTTTGGAATAGGTTACATTTGGACAGTCACTTAAAAGTTCACTTCCCTAATGAAAGTATACATACCTTCTTGGCGTACTCTGTCATCTTCTTTGGGGAACTGAAGAAAAGCACACGGGTGGCTTCACTGAACTGGATCTGCTCATACGCCTTTTCTATGCAACCTGCAATCTCATCACTGCAACACAAATGTCAAAATTTAAATGAAAATTTAAAGACAATAAAAAAAATCATCATCTGGTCCTATTCTTCACCCAACCCATTTCAGTATAATTAAATCCATACAGCATAAGCAGAATATGGATAGGACTGTGTCAATGCAAAGAGTGTAGAAATTATATAGGGCATAGTTAATTATGTCAATTACCGAATAGTGTCAAGCAGAATATCTATGAAAAAGGTGTAGCTCTCAGCAGGGATGTTCCCTTTGGCAAGAAAAACTTTGTTGTAGCTTCCCTCCATCAAGTACTGAAAAGAACAGGAGAGGAAATAAGAAAAACTTAACCACGGTGTGAAGACATCAATTATTATTGATATTGTTTCAATATTACATGCCATGAAAACAGAAAGAATTCTAGTAAGTAAGTATTTGTTAATTCTACAGGCTCCTTTTCTTATTTATACAAAAAAAGTAACATTACAACATGAAAATTGACATTAGTCTAATGTTCTAGAGTTATTTCAGCACCTGCTCTAAGGAAACCGGATGTCTGATGTATACATTGGTCTGGATGTCCCGTGCACTCAGCCTCTCAAGTTCTGTGTGAAACTCAGACACACGATTCTGTGAGAGCAGGAAGAGCAGGTTCAGCCCAAGTAACTGGTGCATGTAGGCAGCTTCAGGCAGCTCATCCCTTGGTGAAGAGGGCAGAGAAAGAGGCATGTCAGAAAACATAAGCGACTGCTGTTTAGCAAGATCTATCAACACAATAAAATGAAAAGGTTACATTACTTATAATCAAAGTAGTAACATTTGAGCTGGGCCATGTATCTCTCAAAGGAAGGGATGTCCTTCTTGAGGATACTCCACAAGGCTCCAATTTCCAGAACATCACCTGAAACAAAGTCAGAAATGTGTCTAAATGAATGATATGATAGTTTAGTTCTGATACTGGCTTGTCAGTTTGCCATAAAGACATAAGATTAGTCTATTGACTTAAATTAAATACTCACGAGCTAAAATAAGTTGCTGTTTAGTGAGCTTGGTCCCAGTGGTAGGCAAAAAGTTCAACTCCAATAAGGAAATCTGCAAAGAGAATTTAGTCATTTTATTCTACATTGCCTTGGCATGCAAAATCCGTGTGATGCTCATGTAGGCCTGGTGCTTAGTCATGACAGACCATAACAGTTACACGATCCTTAATGAAAGGCTCAAACGTGCTGTCAGCTCCACATGCAACAATGGCACGGGGCTGGCGAAAAACCCACCACCTTATAACTGAGTTAAACAGAAGCTATGTAGATCAACTAACAAGACTATGTTGAAATAATTTAGTAACGTTACTGATGTTGCGTCAACGTTTACGTCGAGACAGTCTATATCTTATCAGTTAAGAAATGCAGCAAGACAAAGCGTCAAAAGGGCCAAAATGGAGACTTTATTAACCTTTGTCTTGACGTTAATTTGGGATATAACGTTAACTTATCCGTTTCATGTTACCAATATTCACAGAGCCATTAGCAAACGTTAGCAAAACGAAGAAGGTGGCGTTTTGTTCTCAGTAAGACATTTTGCAGTTTACAATTTAATGAAAAGGTCTAATCCTATAGGAGGATTCATTTCCCAAATATTGTCATATAGTTAGGCGTTTCATTGTCACAACATTAACTTAACACTGTCGTTGTCTAACGTTAACCTACAATCTAGCATTAGCGTAACTAGCCTAAGTTAGCAAGTTAACATTAGCTAACAGTGCTAGCTTGTCTCTGTCAATAGTGTGTCGTGGTTCAAGTTAAGAATACAACATGTATACGTAGTTGTGTAGCTCTACCTTAAGTTTGCTCAAAAGTTCTCCACATTTGTTCAGGTTTGGGTTTTTCTTGTTCCACTCCGCTTTCAATGTTTCGTATAGCCCAGCAGTCTCTTTCAACGCCATGGTGATTCTGCAAAATATGCGACACCGGCCACCGGAATACGGTAGACTATTGTCGTAAAACAGTACTGTTGTCATGCGCCAGTCATTTCAGGCGGTGGATCAAGATGGCGGCAGTTACGGGAGAACGCTGGCTGAGCGAATTAGCAAACCATGATGTTTTTATTAAATTACGAGAGAAACTCAATTCAGAACCCAAAGCAAATGGCAGGGGCGTTGCGAAAAACCTTACCTTTTGTTTGAACGCAGACTTTTTCGTGTGGGACGACGCAGACCGAGTGTTTTACACAGCCAACTTGAGACAGCTAAACTCGGAGGAGAGTCTCGCGAGCGGGAATTACCAGACTCTGTTGTGCATCAATCCACCACGTTTTGAAGTCTGTCAGGTGCTGCTCAGTCCAACGCAGCACCACGTCGCACTCATCGGGCAGCGGGGTGCATCAGTTGTCGAGCTTCCGCAGCGGTGGGGTAAGAGGTCCGAGTTCGAGGGTGGACGGAGCGAAATCAACTGCAAGATCATCCCCGTAGCTGAGCGCTTCTTCACCAGCTCGGCGTCAGTGAATTTGAGGCAGGCTGCTTGGTACCCCAGCGAGACCGAGGAACCCTACCTGGTGCTGCTCACCTCAGACAACAACATCAGGTTCTATGGCTTAAAGTCGCCTCAGACTCCAGCCAAAGTGCTGTCTGTCTCCCAGTCAGAAGAAGACAGCAATGTCCACCATCCAGTGCGCTCCTATGCAGCATCTCTTGGCGAGATAGCGGTGGCGTTTGACTTTGGGCCAGTGTCACCCACCTCTCGGCAGCTGGCAGGCCAGTGCTCCAAGGAACTGCTGGTCTACCCTCTGTATATCCTCTATGAAAATGGGGAGACATACCTGAGCTACACCAGCCAGGCAAGCGGGTTGAGTCTCAGTAAACCCATTGGGCCCCTCCCCATGTACCCTGCAGCAGAAGACAACTATGGCTATGATGCTTGTGCCGTTCTCTGTCTGCCTTGTGTGCCCAACATTCTGGTGATTGCCACAGAAACGGGCACGCTGTATCACTGCGTGGTGTTGGAGTCAGAAGAAGAGGAAGAGACCAGGGCAGTGGAGAAGTGGATCCAAGGCTCAGAGCCGGTGCCGTCCCTCTATGTGTTTGAGTGTGTGGAGCTGGAGCTCACCCTGAAACTAGCCACAGGAGAGGATGAGGAGCCCCAAGAGTTGGACTTCACCTGCCCAATCAGACTGCACAGAGATCCCCTGTGCCAGCACAGGTACCATTGCACCCATGAAGCAGGGGTACACAGTGTGGGGCTGACCTGGTTCAACAAGCTGCACAAGTTCCTCCAGTCAGGTGAAGAGGATAAAGACAGTCTCCAGGAGCTGGCGGCTGAGAAGCGCTGCATTGTAGAGCATATCCTCTGTACTAGACCACTCTTAACCAGCCAGTCAGCTCCAGTGCGTGGCTTCTTGATTGTATCGGACCTTTCTCTGGGTGCCACCATGATCTGCATCACCAGCACCTACGAGTGTATCCTGTTGCCCCTGCTGAGTTCCATCCGGCCTCCCTCCCCTCCCCTGCTCTGTTCCCGTCCAGGGGCGGGCTCTGTCAGCTCCCCCCTGCGTGGACTCGCTGATGACTCCTTTGAACAGCACATCCGCAACATCCTGGCACGTAGCTCCACCAATCCTCTTGTACTTCGGGCAGGAGACAAGGACACGTCAACACCGCTTCCAGAGTGCCTGCAGCTCCTCAGCAGAGCCACGCAGGTCTTCAGGGAAGAGTACATCCTCAAACAGGACATGGCCCGTGAAGAGATGCAGAGAAGGGTGAAACTCCTGACAGGACAGAAGAACAAGCAACTGGAGGAGATGGCTCTGTGCAGGGAGGAGAGGAAGAGTCTGAGAGAGGCAGCAGAGAGGTTGGCTGATAAGTATGAAGATGCCAAGTATCGCCAGGAAGTCATCATGAACAAGGTGAAAAAGGTGCTGGGTAGCCTGCGAAGCCAGCTGCCCGTACTGTCCGACAGCGAGAAGGACATGAAGAAGGAGCTGCAGACCATCAGCGACCAGCTGAGACACCTGGAGAATGGCATCAGACAGGTGAACATGAAGATGGAGTACCAGAAGAAACAAGTCGATAAGGGTGTGACTCCGACCAGGAGTACGGTGTCACTCAACGCCCACCAGAAGAAGTGTGTTCAAGGAGTCCTCAAAGAACAGGGAGAGCAAATTGCTGATATGATGAAGCAGATCAAGGACATCAAGAACCATTTCAGTTTCTAAGACATTGTAGACATTACTGTTTGCTTTGCAAACAGCTGAAAAAACGTGCAGCGCTTTTGAATATAGTAAATTCATAAATTTGCCTTCATTTAATTTACAAATGTATATTTTGGAAGCTAAAATCAGGGCTTTAGTCATCAGAGGAGAATGTGCCGTGTGTGGAATGGAGAGTTGACATGGGGGATATTTTATATTACATGGATGGCCTTGTCTCTTTGGCAGATAAAATAAACTTACCTACTGTTCTTGCATGACATTTGTGGAATATTTTTTACATGATTTTCATGTTACAAGGTTTGAATCTGCTTTAGTCAGAAGGACAGTGTTGTGTGGAATGGTTAACAGTTAACAGGGAATATTTTATATGAATCAAATTAAGTTCATTAAGCTTTTTTACTCCACATCAGTTGCTTACCTCTTTGGATATAAAATAAACATAACAGTTGTGTAACTACAAAATGCCTTGTTCTGTTTGTTGTTTTGTTGATGGAAGAGTTTTTGTCTGACTGGAGCGAAGCACTGCTGCCTCCAGCCTGCCACCTGCAGTTGAACACTGCTGTTAATGTTGGATACCAGAATTCCTCTGTCCACCAGGGGTCACCCCTTTCCAGACTTGTCATCCTCAGTTTTTGTTCCACTGCAGGGACCCTAGTGAGGAATTCCCCATGAAAACACGGTGTGACGTACATGGAGACCCCAGTTTAGTTGAGTAAGCTTTATTGTTCGGGGTCTCTGATGTTGGTAATGCTCCTCACAGGAATACGACCAGGTCTAACTTAGACCTGGTCGTATTCCTGTGAGTTTTGCCCCAGTTCTGTGGCGGTGCCCTGTAGCTCTTTCCAAGTACTTGCTTTGCTTTTGTGCAACAAATGTGGAATTGGCATATGACTCAGTAGGCCTAGTTGTGTAATAGGAAAACAACTGTTCAAATTGCTATGGGGCTTTGTATGACCTTTTTTTATTTATTCAACTCTAAAATGGGGTCGCTAGCACTGATTGGTAAATATGAGAAAATATCATTTCTGGTCAAGAGACATCCATAATAACATTTCTGCTGGTCTCATTTATAATTTTGGTGAGCCTACCTAGCAAGTTTCAGTCTTTTTCTGTTGCTCTCTGTTTTCCCCCTCATTTTGCAGAGGTTTACTGTAGGTCTAGTTCAGGAACACTCCAAATAGGGGGATGTTAATGTCCTTCATAAAGGTACAGTGTCTAGATTCTGTGCATGAGCCTAAGGAAACTTAGCGGACCCTAGGAAAGGAGATATTAATAACTCTCGGGCCAGCCCACCACATTCTTCACATGTGAGTCACACTGTAAACCAAAGAGCAGGGAGGAAAAGGGGTGGATTGCCTCTGTTTCTCATTTGTGTTTCTTTCCATGGAGGAGTGGAATAGGGAGGCAGGGAGACCACGCCTTCTCACAAGCCTTGAAAGCCTCACGCAAAACACGCAGACTACATACGGACGCACAGCGGTACTTTCACCACATAGTTTCAACAGGATAAGGCATGAAACCAAAACATATCCCTTGTCAGTTCTATGTTCACCAGCCTACCACTGCGTATGTGTATGAGAGAGGGATGGAGGGAGTGGGACGGGGGAGAGCATTGGAAAATGGTGGTGTGGGGATTTGGCAGAGTAGAGTGTGAGTCACTGTTTATCTGATCTGTCACTGGGAGACCAACTGAACATTATAAAACAAAAGGAAAAAAGGAAAGCCAAATTAAATGCACAATTGGCTATTTTTACTAATATAATACTGTACAATAATGTATTTTCTTTTAAACTTTGAAATCTCTACTTAGATAAGGGGCACAAGACAAGCTGCACACAGTTGGTAAACTTTATTTGGTTATAATAGTTAACATGGGAACAGTTGGTGGAGCTGTGTACAGTAGTCAGTAAGATATCAATAAATCAGTCTTGTTGAATATTTCATCATATCATGTGACATTCATTTATACAACAGAGGTCTTGTTCCTCAACATCCTAAACAGCAATAATTACAAAATATAAAGTGGATGAGCAAAACGGTGGAAAATGTGTGGCAATAAAGCATTAATGGAACAAATGCATTCAGGTTATTGGAGTTGCACCGGCAGTCCGACTCAAGAACGCTTCAAATACATCAGTTGAGCAAAACCTTTCGTCTTTCGACATGATTAGAAGATGGTATCTACAGTACATGAAAATGCACTGAAGATGATACCCTTACTGGAACGACCAGAAAATCAAGTGGCAGACTCTTCCTTTATCACTATATCACTATAATACTGCACCACTCTGGTCTAGTCGCTGTAGGAATGTTAAAGCGAAAGGTTTGTTTAATACAGAAAGATGTAGTTCTGTATCCTTTCAACAATTTGTAAATACAAGTGGTGAATACTGCTTACTTAGAGTGCACCTTTAGTTACCTCTGCTCAGCAAACATTTAAGTAAATATTTTTAAAAGCGCATCATAAAAGCAAACTTCAGGGAGCCGAAGGAAAAAAGTAACCAGAACTGGGTGATCTTTCAAAGAAAGCTTTTACATGGGACACTTACTCTAGCTCAATAGCTTGCACAGGCTGCAAGATGGGTGGCCTTACTCTTAAATATGTTCCATCGTGCAAGATTGAAATCAGTCCCAGAAAAGTAGCTGAATCCATCTCACATTGTATTTTGACTCGGGAGGGTCTGGGGGGAAAAAACACAAAAATCAAACCAAACAGAAACAGTAGCATACGTGTGTTCGCCCTCAGAGGAGAGTCTCTCTCAGCTCCGGGGCCGGGTGGCGTGTCTATGCGTCAGAACCTTTCTGCCTGCGCTTGGAGGGCGGGATCAGGCGGTTTGGGAGCTCAGGGGGCAGACCGTGGCCCTCCAGCTTGACCTCAATCAGGTGGCTGGCCAGGGCAAACTCTTCATCATCCAGCATGCCATC
>CABFOQ010014673.1:1620-12167 GCA_900660455.1 Gephyroberyx darwinii | reverse complement strand
AGCCTTCCCTCGACGGGCCTAACCGCCCCACGGCTGAGAAAGGGTGAAAGTCACATCGGTGGGAGATGCCACAGGTCCTTTATTTTGAAAGTGTACTCTCTATACATGAATACAGGAAGTAGATCATGAATCAAACCAGTAGTTCATTCATGTACGAGTAGTTATCAAGTAAAAGTGTGTATAAAAATTGAAAAAAAAACTGAAATTCCTTTGCACATTGCTGAACTGCCACTAATCACTACTCGCATTGGAACAGTCTTGAAAAAAAAAAGAGAAATTCTTATATCCTGCAGCCCTGCACATTTTCCTACGATTATTGGTTCTGAACTGTCGTAATGCCAATTTCCACAGAGACACAGAGAAGCTGGCCTGGCTTTTCGCGCTTCTTGCTGACGTCACTGTAGAAAGCAGCTGTTTGTTTCTCAGGAATGTGAGCACTTAAACAATAGGCTGGTCCCGGTAGTATTTCAGGAACTGACCATGTTTTTATACGCCATAGTAGCTCAGTGAACTAAAACCATGTTGAACAATCGAGGTGTGTGGTGGCTAAAAAGAAATGAATGTGATATAGCTGTGGTGAAACGACATGACCCTGTACTATGCTGTTTTATTTATTTATTCTGATTGTATTGTGATTTTTCTTTTCCTTTATATCTCCGTACTAGTGATGGGCATCTAGACCTCCCTCACGGCGGGCGCGGTTAGTACGCGGTGCAGGCATTCCCTACTGTTGAAGTTAATTTGGCAGCTTTGTCGGTGAAGTCTCGTTTGTCCGGAGTGGAAGTTCGTTTTGTGCCGGTGTGGGAGCAGTAGGTGCCTCAGCTCCACAAGAGCAAAGTGTTAAAACAAGAATGCAGCCGAACTACTACTCATCTTTTGCAGAGGAAAAGACGCAAAAATGTTAAGATCCTGGTATTTTATTTTTTAGCCAAAGTGCAGAAGAACTGTGATGCAGTGATGATATTACAACTTTGCTCGTGTCTAAAATATAACAACGCAACAAAATCCGCTCCTAGACACTTAGTTGCATCACTTGCACTCGCCGGCCGTGGTTTAATAAATGCAATGAACTTTTTTTTTTTTTTTTTGCCTCTGTGGATCCCCACATTGTTTTCCATCTGTCTGAGTGCAGTACCATGTGTATATTTCCATCATTCAGACGGATATCTTGAATTAATGAATTATTGTTTTGTTTTTTTAGGGGGCGGGAACGTATCTTCTCTGTAATGTACCTCTCACAAGTGACACGTCCACTGGGGGGCAACATTGAATGGATTTGGAGGGAGACGAGTTGACTGCGTTTTATTTCTTATGTTATTTTTACCTCACCGTTCACGTTCAAATGATGCATGGGGCTGCTAAGCTGGATGGCTCACTGATCATGACTCATCACCCAAATCCACCGGTGACAAACTAATAAAAAGCTGGTTATAATTGTTTAATACTGTACATTGGTTGAGTGTTCACACGACAAAATCAACTTGGGCTCCTATTGGATAACCCCCCCCCCGGTACGTCTCTGAGAAGCAATATCGTTGATGTACTGGTGTCGAGTTACTCTGCATCCCCTCCAGTGTTTAAAACAATTCAACATATAAGGAAAATGAAGGATTTTACACCTGCCACATCTTTTTAATGTGACAACTGAAATGAGCGCAAACCACAATTTTATTTTATTAATGGTTTATAGTGCTGTGAAATAAATTGTTCATTACAGTAAATCGCACGTTCTGTGTTTCTCTTTACATCAACATCACATGCTTGTGTTAGTAATTTCACTCCTCCCAGATGAGTTATTGCAGTACTATCACAGTGCCGGTGGTTCCCCTAGAGAGTTGTAGATGTCTCGTCCTGTTTCAGAAGCCTTTCCAGTCTGGGGAAAACACGGACTTGGGCCATGACATAATACTGCAATTCATACTGCTGTGTAACTCACTAAGCATAGTGATGCAGTACGAAAGTATTCATCATACTGTTGATACAAGGATCATTTTATTCTCAAGATTTTTTTTCATTTATTGCAATGAAATGGTAATAAAATATTAATAATTGGCATCTACAAATCAATTTCTAGGGTTGATTAGGTTCATGTCAACAGCGGTGGTAGTAAGGCAGTAAGTTTACTTCAGTGAGAGTCTGCTGGAGGCTGCGATGAGTTTCTTCACTCTGATATCTTGATAACTTGCTTGCCAATGTTCCCACCTTTCATCATGGAGCAAAACGCCACTGCAAGGAAATGTGAAAACATTCAGCTCCTACAGACATTCTGCTGCTTGTTGCCAAGCCAAATAACAGATAGTCATCTAACAGAGACAAGGGCTAGAATTAGAAACTCATACCTCCCATGTTCTCAATGCCGCTCACCACTGTTTCCAGGACCTAAAAAAAATGGAGACAATTATGACAACGGCGTGTAAATAAATGAAGGACACGAGGTATGCAGTTCACAAGTGAAGAAGGACACCCACACAGCCACCCACACTGTCATCATCATCATCATCACACCTCCATACCTTCATTTGGCCTGATTTAACCCACTGGCTGAGCTGGAGGAGCGCAGCCTCTGTTTTGTCCATGTAGTTGAGCACCATGAATCGCTCCCGGGTGATGTTCTTGCTCCGCAGGGCTTCCTGCGTCTCCTCGTTCATGGGCGGAGGGTAAGGCACATCCTTGTTATACTGAGAGATCTGCCCGCACAGGATCACGTGGCTGCCATTGTTCATCTGGAGGTGGGGGGGTGTTGTGTTGGATCAAAGAGTTTAAAAGAAAAGGAACACACACACTGGTCAGGAAGAAGAGGCAGCTCTTCCAAATCCACAGCCACCACTTGGTGTACAGGCCCAAATGACATAAAATCATGGTTTTATGTCACTAAATGGTGGTAGTACAATTGAGGAGGGGAAAAACTGAAAACACCTCACAAAATGTACACATTTTTCAGCCAAACATCGCACAGAAAACGAAAGAAAAATGACCCGAGATTCTGTTTGGGCCTGTTTTTTCTTGTATGCAGCCACAAAAGAACCGCGCCCCGCTCATGCAGTACCTGTGCTATTATAGTATCACTTATGGGACCTCCCACGTTGTCAAAGTAAACATCTATCCCATCAGGACAGCACTCCCTCAGCCTGGTGGGAACGTCTTCCTGGCGATAGTTGATGGCCGCAGAGAAGCCCAGTTCTTCCACCAGAGCTCGGCACTTCTCATCCGAACCACAGATCCCAACCACCCTCATGCATCCGTCCAACCGGCCGATCTGGGAAGGAGGAAGGCCAGATAATACGATCAGAGTTTCACTTCCTTTCTTGTGAAGTTTCATGTTAACATTCATGGTTAGATGTGCTGCCCTGAGCGTGGATCCCCAAATGCATCTTAGCAATAAGAAATGAAAAGTAATAAATCTTGAATATACAAGATTTATAAGATCAATAACTGAAATAAGTCGGTCTATACATCATTCTTGCAGTTTTCCAAAGAGCTGCAGCTGGACATACATAGCCTAGCCTTGCTGGACCTTAACAAGCTTCAGAGAGCTAAATCTGTATTTACCTGTCCAGCTATGGAGCCACAGGCCCCGGCCGCTCCGCTCACCACCATGGTCTGATTGGCCCCTTTGGTCACGTGACCCTTCTCCCTCACGCCCAATATCGCAGTGAGGCCTGTCATGCCAACCGCACCCAAAAAGTAGGATAAGCGCCCGTCAACCAACTGTGGATCCACCTGCAGAAGAGAGACGGTCACAATTGATAATATCTGAGGCATAAGAAATTCAAAAGATTGATAATTGATTGGTTTGGGGGAATACAGCGGCATGTTGTCCCCCTGCTGTTGCCATACAGCAATGTGCCTCACCTTCTGTAAGACGCTTCCTTTCACCACATGATGTGTCTGCCAAGGCCAGGTGAATGAAGTGACCACGTCTCCCTCAGCGAGCCCACCGCAGCGGCTGGACTCGACCACACCGACACCTCCACCGTCCACACGCTCAGACGGCCCCCATGGAGTCAGGTACTCAGCACCCGTGTCTTCGTTCATACGGCATCGCTGAGAGGCAGACAGATAGGTATTGTGGGCGGGAGTTACGTGGGAGTGTTGGAGACAGGGGAGCTTTGCTTGGGATTTTACATTGAAGTCAGATCTTGAGTGCCAGAGGTGGGCTACTGGCTCAGGGTCAAGGGTGCATGTAAACTGTATGGTATGACTGTTTGCTGAGGTTGCCCCATGTTGTCCCATTTATTATTTTTTATTTTATTTACTGAACCAAAACTTTAAATGCAGACTCTCTACTGAAAGGAGTATGAAATAACACTCATTTTTACAACATAGCAATGTTGTAGTACTGGAAACCTGGACCCAATAGGGATGACTTGGACTATTGGTTAACAATATAGGCCTACATGTAGACTTAGGCTATGAAAATGTATCACCCACTGATAGGATGATGTAACATCAGTGAGTCGTACAGGAGTGGGAGCATTTCTAGTTATATTGTTTGTTTGTTTTTTGTATTTTAACTGTTAAAATACAATACCTTTGATATTATCATTTTAAAATGTGCCTGTTCATTGTGATATACTCTATTTCAGAGGCCCTCAATATGTCAAAGACTTTTATTTTGATGTAATGACCGGAATCCATAACTTTAAGAGTCACCATTATAACCAATAGACTAGCTTTTAATGTGAAGGATGTTCATTTGTATGTGTGCTTTTAATTTGTTGTAGCATGGATTACTTGAACTCAAACTGGTTACTTGGACTTGAGACTCGACTCAGACGTGACTTTGGGGAATGGGGACTTGGGAGTAGAGGAGGAGCATGAGGACTTGGGACTCGGTGACTCCACTATAGTCTGTAAGGTTAATAAGCAACAGCTGATGCAAAAGGTGGTCTGATCATGTGCGTTATGAACGCATCAATACCATATAAGGGTCGACAGAGAGGTAAAGCGTTCGCGCGAGGACCTCTCCCTCTTTCAGCTCAAGTGGCACAGTCGTCTCCTCAAGGCGGAAGTTTTCAGGAACTGGCACCCCATTTTTACCTTGATGAGGACAAGTTGCAAAATTCTGTAAACGTTAGCCACACGGGTTCAATCATTTTACAACATGAAGAGACACGAAGCGATGTCCTCTTTTGATTCATGAAAAAATGATTGCATTACTACATACCAGGTCGGGAATTCAGCACTACTCTCTGCACCTGCATCGTCAAAGTCGCAGCGGTTCCTCCTTTGATGCGCAGACCTGGCAACACACGCCAGGCTTTTCAACGAGGGATCACCCTGCTAACAATTTGACTCGGAAATCGTTACCCCTTAAACTGCAGCAATAAATCCAGCCATCTAATTACAACACGTAATATTAGCTTAGTCTTTGTCGACGAACTTGTACCATTTAGAATCTAGGTCAGAAGTAACGGGTTAGCAGGGCAGAGCGAGAGCATTCACTGCTGCGTACTTCCGGTTTCGCTTAAATCCCTTTTTTCAGCTAGCAGTCAATGCGTGTCTCACATTTCTTCCAATATCTATTTATCTGCGGGAGGCTTATTTGATTTAGTCAAACAACGTAATGTTTAAAGACCTAGTAAACTAATGTTAGTGCGGTGAGACCTAGACATGTCTTAAAATCAGTAAACGACAATCCCATTCTATTTAGCAGATGTTAATATGGTGCTGTGTGATGTTAGAAATGACTATTCATCAATGTTCTTCAAAAAATGAGCTGCTGTGTACATCAGTTGTGTGCCCTGCTAGCTGACTAACCATTTATATTCGCATTTTAGACAGTTAAACCAAAGTGACAGATGATTTCCGGCCTACGCCATTCCGTTGTAGCGCACAATGACTCTTTACTATCTTGATAGTCAAGTGTAGGCTCGCTCTCTGTCTGTTTGTCATTAGGCCGCTAAGGTGGCGACAGAAGGATAGAAATGGGACGCGGCCTCAACCAGTGTTATGTCAGTTTATTAAGACTGCAGCTATTGCAGTTATTCAACGGCAATTACATATGCCATCGCAATCGATCATTACCGGAGCAGTAGTTTTCTTTCATCAGCTATCTACGCAGTTTGATCCCGTATATAACGTTAGAGGCTGCAGTATCGATTTCTTTTAGTCTTTCAAATTGCAAGTGGGAAGTGACGCCTTGTGGAGGAATCAGAAAAAGTTTAAGTAGGGTTCTCCTACTAGTAACTGGCTAACGTTACTTTAGCTTAACTTGAACGTTACGTTAGCTGCACCCGAGCACCGTTAAAACCGGGAAATGGCGTGAAAATGAAAAGCTTGTGTACGTACGATGGAGGTACACAATTTGCTGTAAGTACTCCAAGACTACATGCTTGTGTGTGGTAACTAATGCTCGATGCAATTTTTCATATCAGAAACTGTTATTTTAATACTTAGCTAGTTATTGATGTGTTGTTCCTGAACTGGCTAGCCGCTGAAGGGACGTTAACGTCAAGCTAGCCTCTGCTGTGACCATCTAGTAATGTCTTCACCTAAAACAAATGTTAAAACGAGAGTGTGGGAGAAGCTACGCAGGGTGTCATGTACAAAGGACGTGCTGTGTTTCTGGCATCTTACTCTGCTGTGCACAAAATCCCAGTCAATAGGAGATAATAGATCTTATATCAACGTCAGCATCGGTTGTATGACAGTGCTATGCTAAAGTTTGTGGCCGTTTCTTGCATTGGAAGAGGTGGTCGAGGACACACACACACAAATACATACACACACTACATGAATCCAGTTGTCAGTGCTGTGACAGTGTCATAACAGGCATATCACTCTCTGACTCTGCTGCTTGTCAGCTGCATCTGTGAATGTTTTCAGGCTTTGCACGTTATTTTGAGGCCAGAGAGAGAGAGAGACAGACAGGGAGAGAGAGAGAGAGAGAGACTGCAGGCCTGCACAGCCTGACAGGCACATGCTTGGTCATGCTGATTGCTAAACTGCCTGACAAATAAGCAATAAATAGTATAGTAATATTTTATGTTTTTACTATAAAAGGTGTGGATTTCTGAGTATGGATGTGTAAAACCATATCTATTGTTTAATTTCAATCAGGTTTTTTTTGTTTTTTTTGCCTTTCAATGAATATATTCCTGTGATTTTCCTGAATGTAATGTCCAATCCAATATCATAACATAGACTAAATATGTGCACTGTTACATTATAATTGTGCAATGGAAAGAAATTTAGCCTACTCATTCATGATAGGCTGCAAAGAGTGATTTCACCAACAGGATTTACTAACTTAGTATAAATAGAGTGGATTAGCTTGTCGTTATTGTGTGCTTACATTAAAGGCCGGGAATGCTACTATTAACCAGTGTAAATGGACCAGTAGCTTTCTGTCAGGATAACCCGTGTTCAAGGAGTTGAGGGATAAAAAATAAAAAAATAAAAATAAAAACACAAAAAGAGAAATCCTTAACCAGGCCAAAGCCTTGCAGGGTGTCTATTCAGTGTTGCAGTGGTAAATAAAAGATTGAATTGAAGAGTGAACAACCACCTATATAAACAAAAATCAATTATATTTTGAGAAAAGCATTAATTTATGCTTTACTCCTTAAAAGACCCCAACTTCAACTCCCCATGTGATACTACTTACAATATAATGTATGATATAACTTTGTCATTAACACTTTTATCAGCCTGAAAAAGGGGGTTAAAGTCTATTCCGCAAACGAAAACGTGAGTAAGCCGAGTTGAGGAGAGTTTATCCTGCCAATACATCCCTGGTCCTCCTGTGTGTCGGAATTTCCCGCATGGACAGAGGGTGATCTTGCTCCGTAAATTACGGCGCCCTGCGTGTAGGAGGAAAGCCTTATATGGGCATGGAAGTGGGTGTGGTTAACGAGCCAGAGGGGGATCACAAGACAGGCGGACAGAGAGAGGGAGAGAGAGAGGGAATGTGTTGCTCGGATCACAGCAAAAGGCCGCATTGCCAGTGTGTTTTTGTGCAATCCTAGTGCAATAATGTGCAACAGCGGTGGCATTGCCCCCGCGTTTCTGCAGATTAGCGCTTCGTTTTCGACCGGATAGCTGGGTGTTTTTTTTATTTTCCACCCCTTCCCTCCTGACGTTAAAAATTCTAGTGAGGTCAGCGCAGCATGAGTCAACCTTGGGGATGTATGCAGTCATCATCACAGGTCTGTATTGTGCGGGCCTGCTGGGTGCGTGGAGCTGCGAGTCTGTCTGATCCTGCGGGCAACGTTGTTGATCGCAGCTTTCATGACAAACACAGTAAGTATTGGGATTGTAACCGCGGCGTTGATGACTGTAGCGTCGGGGATCGACATGCATGTTATTGTGGCGACAGTTTGTTGACAAAGTTTGTTTACCTCTTTTGAAATACACTGGATACCCACTCCTCACTTTCTTGGACTCGTCGTGGCCCTGCAGCGTGTATTACACCTCAATCAAATTGAATTGCGTAAGGAAAGGGGGATATATGCGACGTGTGACGTATTAGCCGCGTTGACAAGTTTTGAGTCGATATTATATGCCCATACTTTTGTCTTGGAGCTCCTGTCCGCACTTACAGGGTGCATTGTTGGCTCGGTTTGTTGCAGTGGGGCATTAGTGACTGGATAATCCGTTTTCTGCAACAAAGGGTTTCTCGTACATTGCGCTGAGCTGGCTGGCCACAGAGAGGGGCGTCCAGGAACAGGGCTGTCGTGCAGGACGCGGCGTTGTTTTTCGTCCTTTTCCCTTTATTTGTCGTGCGATGATGAATTACCCTCTTGCACAGTACAGGCCGCGTGCACACTTTGGCGGCGGCGTGTGCGAGTTGGATGACACGGGCTGTTCAAATTAGGAAGTGGCAGCGGATTAGGCGGCTAATTGAGGTTGACATTAATTTTAAGCCAATTTAACTTGTTACTTTGTTTATTGGGTTAAACCCCAGGCTTGTGTAATGTTGTGTTTGTGATACGTCATGATCCCTCACCTCAGTGTGCGGCTGCTATGCACAAAGACCGTCCACACTGCAAGCGCGCTGTCTCTGTAAACAACAGTTGCTTTGCTCCAAAGCAGCGTCATTCTGCAAGAAAAATCACTTTTCTTAGTGTGCGGTTCACAAGCATCTGAAATGTAGGTGGTTTCATAGGCTGTGGTAGCATGGCTATAGGCATGTTATACGCAAACATAACATGTCTCGCTGATTGAGTCACCATGTTTGCTCCCCATCTAGCCATTCAGGTTCCTCAGTCAGTGGTGCCCCAGAGCCAGTGCAGGATCTGAACAGCTGCAACTGTCTATTTTAAGGTGTGTGTGTGTGTGTGAGTGTGTATGTGTGTGTGTGTTACTAAGCCACCAGAGTAAAGGTTGACAATTGTCAGTCACTTCTTGCAGTGCCCTTAGCCAACTCAGTGTTGTAAATACTACTTTATAAAATCATCTTGACAGATTGTTTAATGCAATCTGCAGTTCTGCAATACTTCCCTTTGATCCAGATAAGTCTTGCAGTTGTAGAAAAGCTCTTACCTTTTTTTCTGTTTAGATTGCGGACTGACACAGAAGACTGTTATTTTATACAGATGGACCACGGATTCAAATTGTAACAGAAACATTCAGAATCGGTGTGCATCTCGAAACTTGGCAGACTGTATTGTGTCAAAATCTGCTCTGAAACCCGGCCATCAGATAATATTGTTGATGATCATAATGGGTTACCATGACAATAGAAATGATCCCCTAGAACAGAGTCGCTCAAATCCGGGCCTCGGGGTCCAG
Source organism: Gephyroberyx darwinii (assembly GCA_900660455.1). Lineage (NCBI taxonomy): Eukaryota > Metazoa > Chordata > Actinopteri > Trachichthyiformes > Trachichthyidae > Gephyroberyx > Gephyroberyx darwinii. The sequence goes on along the minus strand of CABFOQ010014673.1, from coordinate 2,432 downwards.
AGTGCTGCTGGTTTTCTCTCCTACCAGGAAGTTAAACTGCATTCACCTGGCATCGCAGGTCTTAACCGGTCCCTGGCAGAATAGAAAACCGGCAGTACTGTGGACCCAGAGGCCCTGATCTGAGCGCCACTGCCCTAGAAGCTATCAAGACATGTAGGGCCATTCAGACTTTGCTTGCTGAGTGCTCTTTTCCCTGCATTTTCTTTGCAGAGATCATTTCACATATGACTCATGCTTGCTCACTTTCATTTGCCATTCCCCTTTGAGGATGCACACATGGTTCAAAGGGCACTGGTTCCCTTTTTTTTTTTTGCCACTGATGAGTCAGAACTGTTGAAGAGTGATTTCTGTTTCGTTTAACCCACCGTGTGTCTGGTCGGCTTGGAGGCAAAGAACTCGCTGTCTGTTTAGAAGTCGGTGGAGCCGTGGGGGGGCTTTGATAAAGCTATCAGAGCCGTCAGTGATACAGCTTGTGAGATGACATTTTTCAGCGCGTGCTACGCTCTTGATGATAAAATGTGATGCAATAATATCCTTTGTCATTTTCAGGAACTATTGATTTAGACAACTGAATAACTTCCTCCCCAGCCCGACGAGCCTGTTAATATATGTGCTCGCCTGCATGCGGGTCCTTATCCCTGTGTCATGTGAGCTTAGTTAATAATGACACAGCTTAGATCCACGCTCCACCCCACCCCTCCCATCCGCTATTCTCCCACCCGATACCTTTTCAGTGGAGGTCTATTGTTGAAAAGGCATACAGCAGGTTTTTACATTGCTGAGGCAGGGCTGATAATGACCCCCCCCCCCCC
>CABFOQ010014658.1:1462-13461 GCA_900660455.1 Gephyroberyx darwinii | reverse complement strand
GCTGGAGCGCACCTCGCCGTCCACGGAGAAGTTGGAGAAAGCGACCTGCGTGGCCAACACGCAGTAACTCCACGCCAAAAGGCTCACCGCCGACGCCGACGCGCATGTCACCATTTTACTCCAATTTTACGCGCGGCTGTAACTGATCGCAAGATTCACTTGGGAATAAAGTTCCTTCATAGAGAGCACTGCTACATGTGGGAGGGAAAGAGCACACTATCCCTTATTAACGCCGAACATCTTTTGCACATCATCTGCTGCCTGCTCATGTGATGCGGCTGTGCGCTCCTCTTGATGGCAACTTGAGAAGGGGTTTTATTGAGGTGCTGTGTCAGGGGAGGGGCAGGAGAGGTTTAGAGTGGGATAGCCCATGTCTGGAAAGATTGGGGGTGGGGGGGTGACTGAGTCGATGAAGGTAGGGCGACAATAGATCAATGTCCCCCCTGACGTTCACCCCTCTATCTTGTTAATTAGATCGGTAGGGTGGGGACCGCCGTCCTTTCCCCGCGATAACGGTTCAAACCCAAGCGTCCTATCAGAGCGCTCTAGTTTTCGCCATGATTGCGCAAGAGTCCAAAGCATTGACGTAAGTTTCAGTTTTCAGTTTTCAATTTTCAGTTTTCAAGTTTATTGTCACGTACCAGATAACAACGTACATCATTACCAGCAGTAAAAAGGTAATACAATAAGTAGATAAGTAAATAAGTAAGTAAGTAAATAACTAAGTAACAACAGAATAAGGGGCAAAGTAGTAAGGAGTAATAAGGATCTAATGGCTCATGTGTTGTCTGGCTGATCACTGATCAGGCATATCTTCCCCTTTGTGCTCTACTGCCATTCTCCTTTCTCTGCATGCAGTCGCCTGGCACACAGTCCCGTCCCCTGCTGTGACCATCCCAGAGATCCCCAGTCCTCTGCTCCAAGTCTCAAAGGTCAAATGTGTCCCACAAACTCATTTATTAACCCAGTCTCTCTTTTGTTGAATAGAAGTTATCGTCATTGTTTTTAAATTTTCCAATTTACTATCTCAAAAGTTCAGTTCACTCAGACAATATTGCAGAAAAGCAGGTCTTTCTCACAACTGTCTCCCCATAACTCTTCACGACTTGCAGGTGCTGTGTGTGTGTGTGTGTGTATAGATGGCTCTTTAGATAGAATAGACAGACATTTGTGTGTGTGTGTGTGTGTGTGCATGTGCGTGTGTTTCATTCCTTGATATTCTGAACAAGGATAAAGAAGTGTCTGTATACTTCACACATTCTCCTATGGAGCAGTCTACTCCAACCCCTCCTGCATAGTCAATCAAAAGGTAATAAGGGATAATCCCCTAATCCCTTGTTCAAGACAGACACCTTTGAACTCAAACAATAACTTTGGGCCCACCCATGTTGTTGGTAAGGGGTTTAGGAGTGATCAACAGCAGCAGTGGAGGCACATGAAGGACATACCAATGGCCCCAATGATTTACTGTGCGGCTATGGAGTGTTTTACACTCAACTGGGACTGCTTGAATGGCAAAAAAGGATAAAGTGGGAGTGGTAATAAATGACAAAGCATGAATCCAACATTGAAGTAAAGATTATACATGTGCTTGTTTTTCTTTCTCAGCTTCAAAACAGATGTGACTCTAGCACATGAAAAACCTCAAGGGAAAAACCCCACTGTGCTATAGCCAACAAACTGAAATAGCCTAACCTTACTATTAATGTGTTTTTCTTTCTTAAACAACTTCTATTAAAAAGTGGAATAACCCACATCCATACCTAAGCTATCATCCAACCTAAAATCATATGACCTAAAATATCATTCAGTGTTCCTTAAGGACCAAGAGTCCCCGAGTCACACCAAGCTGTTACCTTACTTAACTGAGACTAAGACTCATCTCACTACTTCCACTAACAATAATAATAATCATCATATTGTAATTATTAGTATGTTGTTATACTTTATTGATCTCCATAGGGGAAATCTCCCTTACCCTCCTCCAGCGAGGTCAGAGGTCAGGGTCAGCTGGACCCCTGGACCTGGTAGAGATTCAGTGTCTTTCCCAAGGACACTTCAGCAGGGTGGAAACTTGCCAACACCGGGGCTTAAACCCGGGTCCAAAGAAGTTTTTACAGTGTTGCACTACTGTAATGTCAGCAAGTGTGCACTTCAGCCCTGATGAGACTTTTCAGCCTCAGGAATGTATTTCAGAATTCATTTCATATCATTCTATTCAATGTAACTCACTCATGGTACATTGGACCAATTCAATACTGGTCATTCTTTACACCCCTCACTACAGCTGCAATCACACTGTGTACCATGCTGTTTGAATGCTCATAATTGCTGAATGCTGAGTGTTGAATGTAGACTGATATGTATAGTGTACTGTCTATAGTGTGTATTGCACTGTACATCCTGTTGTCCTTGTACTGTATGTACTGTGAAACTCAGTATGTCACCGCACCAATGTCAGCAAGACAAATTCTCATTTATTGTAACTTAATCAAAGTGATATTGTGTGTGAGCGTTGTCTGTGTGGAGATATAACCAGAATCAACACATCAAGCTGTGACCAAAACAGCTTCATGTATGAGAGCTGGTCCTCATCCACACCTGACTAAAGACAGAAATGAAAAATCAAGCTGTACCCTTGATGCAGCAAATACATATAATGGTGTTGAAATTATATTTGTGAGATAAATGTCTTGAGTCAGTTTTGCACTGCAATGCACACCGTGGATTGAGTAGAGGTGCACTGCCTCCTGGTGGTCACTTTTGATATCGCACGCCTCTTGTTGAATGCAACGTCATCGAGGTGCGACACACCAGAGAGCAAGCGCCACATTTCTGTTGCGCCAAAGAATTGTGGCATATTTTTTCGGTATCAAGTCATATAAACATATTTGGGGTATGTATATTTTGTGTAGTTAAGAGGCTGCGATACAGAAAGATGTGCAGTGCAGTGTTCAGTTACGGTGTGAGAAGATGTGTTCTCTGATGGACAGGAAACTAACGTTAACTTTTACGTCCACCAGCCACAGGAGATGGGTTCCAAAATAGCCACCTTCCATATTTTCTCGTCCAAATAATGGCTGATAGAGTAGATAGGCTTGCCAGCCACATTGTAAATATTCAAGTATTTGGCTAGTGTTACGTTTACAGCCGGTTTCACTTTCTATGTATTTGTTAGCAAGCTAGCTAGCGTGTAGCCCTGTCAGGTGTTTTTAGCTAACATTAGCGTTGACATACGTTAGTTTGCTTTAATGTTAAGTTGGTAGTGTTCATATAGGCCCCGGGGTATGGCCCTGTTACACAGATAATGTTGTGGCATGTAGCATGTCGCCATGGTAATATTTGCTTACATTCACGGCTGGGTTCAACGATAACCGCAATCCGTTCCGATTTGCTAGCAGCCATCAGCTAGCGTTAACGTGTTAGCTGCTAATACACACCCGCCAGTTAACAAGTGCTTACCACAACGTGAAGAACCTGACTAGGTTCATGATAAAATGGCTTAACGTAAGACCTCCGCTTGGTTTACGTGCAATGATGTGAGATTAGTTTGAAAAGTGTCCAGCGCGCTGCTTTGGTAACGGTAGCGCCTCAACATTCTAAACAAAATGCACGCGACTAAATTGAATTGCAGATTGCTCAAGCAGTACTTCATTTATGTAGAAAACACTCAAGGTTTCATAAGCCCGTATCAGAACCCATGTAGTGGCGCTCATTTGAAAATCGCCCTATAATGGCTGTGTAAAATATGTAATTACCCAACTACTCAGGATGGGTAAATTAAGTACACCAAAATATAGATCTTGTATAACCCTTCTATTTCTTCTTCCAGGCATAGATTGCTACTACCGTTAACCATGAGTTTATTTGGGACAAGCGCCGGGTTTGGAACAGGAGGTACCGGTGTCTTTGGAAGCACAACAACAGATAGCCATAATCCTATGAAGGTAAACTAGCTGAATGCATGCCAGAAGAGTCTCACTTGGCACTTACACAGTCATAGTTCTGTCTCACCACACCGTTTACAGAAATGGTGCCTTTGCCCATTCAGGTGCCAGCTTCATGTTTAGAGAGCAGTCCTTATTTATGTTCCTGACTGGAGTGTCTGTTGTCCTACAGGATGTTGAGGTGACTTCGCCGCCAGATGACAGCATCAGCTGCCTGGCGTTCAGTCCTCCCACCATGCCAGGGAACTTCCTCATTGGGGGATCCTGGGCCAACGATGTGAGTGATTTCCTATCAGACAAATCATTGGTGTTTTGTAAATGTTTTAATATTTTCATAAGGGATTTTTCTAAGTGGATACCTATGCAAAACATATTCTCTACTAGGAACTATAGCCGCGCCAGATAATGATTTGTATTTGATTACAAATTAACACTGTTTAAAGCTGCTACATTATCTGACCTCAGGTCCGGTGCTGGGAGGTACAGGACAATGGACAGACTGTCCCCAAGGCCCAGCAGATGCACACTGGCCCAGTGCTGGATGTGTGCTGGAGTGATGTAAGCTGCTTCGTTCATCACATATCATACTGACACCCCTATAATAGAAATGTTCTGTCTGCTGGGCTGTATCGTGTTTTATGATGTGCTGTTCTGCTTGTGCAGGATGGGAGTAAAGTATTCACAGCTTCCTGTGACAAGACGGCCAAGATGTGGGACCTTAACAGCAACCAGGCAATGCAGATTGCACAGGTTAGATGACAGCTGCCAATTCAACAATGTGGTCAGTAGAATGAAACAGAATAACATTAAAACCATCTTCCCTTTTCCTCTCAGCATGACGGTCCAATCAAATCGATCCACTGGATAAAAGCCCCTAACTACAGCTGTGTCATGACTGGCAGCTGGGACAAAACACTGAAGGTACAGCAACAGCCACGGATCATGTACATCTGTTATCTGTTGAGCATGCCTTATATTTTATAAGTAGAAAACTAGAAAAAAAAGTAGTCTTTATTTTAAAAAGAATTTTAGCTTCTAAACTGGAGAAAATGATGCCAATTTAAGCGTCATACTTAATGAAGTGGATTTGAGACAAAGCTTCTTTCCCCACATACAACTTTGTCTAACAACCCTCTCTGTAGTCTCTTATTTAGAGTATCTAAGAAAGGCATTTACACATGAAACGTGATTTCTGGATGGGCAATGTTTGAAACTGGGGTTCTCATTGCCCAGACAGACTATAGTTTTGTTTTTGCCTTCTAGACTCATTTCCACGACACCTTTCAATTAAACATAAAGTAGCTTTTAATCATTGGAGAATCATCAGCCTCTGTTCAATCTGTGATGATAAATTTTGAATCATAACCCCCAATGTAATTGTCTTGACACCCATGTCTAAACCATAGTGAAGACACTTCCTCAGACCGATCATTTGTTTCCCTCTCCAGTTCTGGGACACCCGATCTCCCAATCCCATGATGTCTCTGCAGATGCCAGAGAGAAGCTACTGCGCAGATGTTGTAAGTGGATCTGAGGTGTATGACCTGTATTTAAACACCGGCTGATCGGTGGGCTCTTGATCCAGCAGATGTTTGTATTTTTGTACAGGTGTACCCCATGGCAGTGGTGGCCACAGCTGACAGAGGACTGATAGTCTACCAGCTGGAGAATCAACCCTCCGAGTTTCGCAGAATAGACTCTCCTCTTAAACATCAGGTGAACAGTTGAGGAATCTCATTCTGTCCATTCACCCTCTTCTGCTCTTGCTTTTCCCCCTTTCATCCCACCTCTTACTTGTATGTTTGTGTGCAGCCTGGTTCATTGTCCTTGATAGCACGCCAAGTATGAAGCAAATCCTTGAAAGGCAGCCTATGTTATTTTGACCCTGTGTTCTGTCTGGCCTCATCTTGCAGCACCGCTGTGTAGCCATATTCAAGGACAAGCAGAACAAGCCCACAGGCTTTGCGCTGGGAAGCATTGAGGGCAGAGTGGCCATCCACTACATCAACCCCCCAAACCCGTGAGTGGTTACCAATAATCCACCCTAACCCCGGGGGGTAATTCTTAGTAATTGGATGTCTTTCTCTGTAATCTGAGGAATTTGGCTCAGAGTACAACTATTTTCAATTATTCTCTTGTTTACAAGATTTAAAAACGCAAAGGCCTCAAACTGTGATGTTGATGTGTTTTCTCTGCCAGGGCTAAAGACAACTTCACCTTCAAGTGCCACAGGTCCAATGGGACCAACACGGCCACTCCACAGGACATCTATGCTGTAAGTTGTCCCGACCTTCTGAGACACTTTATCTTGGCTAAAATATGGATATACTTCACCAGTGCATGAATTTCATTACATTTCAAAGGATTATTCAGATAATTTTTGTAATTACTAGTGTTAATTCAGACATTAATGTGAATTAATGTGAATATTTGACATTTCTTATTTTAATTGATAATGAAACTTCATTTTGTGCACATCTATTATAACATAATTGTTGTTTACCCTTTGAATAATGTTTCCTTCTTTGATTTCAATTGTACTGTAATACTCACAGACATTATGGTTTGACCTAGAATAACCCTAGTGTATCGTTTCACAAGCTCAATCATCAGTATATTGTGATAGACAGCCCAGCCTTCCCATTATATTTGCACATCTTTCACCTACCTTGTTCCTTTCTCTCCATCAGGTGAATGCCATCTCCTTCCACCCTGTCCACGGCACGCTGGCCACCGTGGGCTCAGACGGGCGCTTCAGCTTCTGGGACAAAGACGCCCGCACCAAGCTGAAGACCTCAGAGCAGCTCGACCAGCCCATCACAGCCTGCTGCTTCAACAACAACGGCAACATCTTTGCCTATGCCTCCAGTTACGATTGGTCGAAGGTGGGAGGCATGACTAACACTACGTGAACAGCTATTTGTACTCGAGTATATTGGCTGATAAAGCTTGTCATCTCACTCTCGCCGTCTTTTGTGTTTTCATCTGAATCCCCAGGGCCATGAGTACTACAACCCCCAGAAAAAGAACTACATCTTCCTGAGGAATGCTGCCGAGGAGCTGAAGCCTCGGAACAAGAAATGGTGAGAGAAGGGCAGCCGTTGTCCCTAATCCTGGAGACCGTGGTCGCCGGATCTGGCTGCCCTACTTCCTCAGTGCCCTTGTGACTCTCGCTGTGGGGCTCCTTGGCATCCCATGGTGTTTGGCATGCAGGGATATGGGCAGTGAGGATTTTGGCGTGATTCAGATTTCAGTACTGCCATGTAGTGCTACAGCTAGTCATTTTCTGTGAGAGTGGTGCTGTACTGACTTGCGTGAAGTCATTTTGAAGGGCTTGTTCAGTTACTGCTGTGTAGTAGTGCATACAAGCTCCCATTGCACCTGTAGAATCAGGAGTTTTGGGGGATAGAGCGGGCTTGCTTTGACAGCATTTGGATTGTAAAATCGGTGAGGTTTTGCAGTGCATTCCTTGACACTAAGAGTTTTAAGCACTTTGTAATTAAATTCAGGAAATTACTGTGAAAAGTAGGAAATATAGGAAAGGCAATACTTCTCAATCAAACTTATTTGCAGGTATTGTTGATTTTGTATTTTGCTTGAGTGAAATTGTACTGATTGCTCTGTAAAAAGGGACACACTAAACACCCTTTCAAAAATAAAAAAAAGAACCTCATAAAGATGCTCTTGGTGACTGACTGCTCCCTCCTGTCTTTAGATTCGTCGTGCCAAGTCACATCTGTTGTGGGGAAACGCGGAAGACCTGCTGCTTTAGTGTGTGTATACGCTCAAGACAGAGACACCTTCCTTTTGGCAAACACCCGGACCAATGCCGTGGCGCTGCGTACTGTGCATGGACCAATCAGAGGGGCCTACCCAACCCGGCATTGATGACAGCTGCGTGACAGTTGGTCTCAGAGGTCATCATAGAAAGGGGGGGCTAAATTTTTCATTCATCTTGGTGTTTGTTTTTTTTTTTTTTTTTTATTGTGTGCAGCTCTTTATTTTTATACAGCCATCCAAAGACTTTACGTTCACTTTTGATTTGCTGTTACTCCGTGGTGTAGCTACAATACTGAAACTGAGATGTGAAATAAATAACTACGCGCATCCTCTTAGATCTTCACATGTTTATTCCAACTTGAGGGAGTCAGTAGGTTAAACGTGAATCTGTTGTGGTCACTGTATATATATGTTCGTTGGGAGTTTACGGAACTGTATTGTGCATGCTTTACCATGGACTGGACCAGGATCTCATATTACTGCTGTAGAACTTTTCATTCATGTGGGTTTCTCCTTTTACATTGAATCGTCACAAAATCAAATGGATAAACATTGAACAGCAACTGTATCACAATGACCCCTCGTGTCTGCGTGTTTCAATCCAAGTCACCAGCAGGTGGAGCATTCTGTCTGTCAGTGTATTAGCCCCTGCAGTGACCTGGTGAGTTTACTGGGAGCTGAGGTCAGGGAGGCAAGCAGGCCAGACAGGATCAAAGCAGGGCAGTGGGATTCTGCATCCAGGTAAGTCCTTTTGACAGGGAAAAAGGACTGGAGATAGGGGATTTATCAGGAGGGTATGAATAAGGGAGTGTGGGCAGCTACAAAGGCCACGGGTGAGAAGCGAACCAGTCTGTAGAGAGGAAGGTGTGAATTAAATGCCTTTTTATTGAGGTCATTAGAGTATCACCTCACTGTTAGCCTGACCCTGGGTACTTAGCAGTGGCACTCCAAGGCACCGAGGGCAGGAAGAATCTCGTGGCTACTGTCCGCTGGCTCTTCTCATCTGACCTGGGGTTTTGTTGGTTCCAGTCACCTAGGTTCCAGTTTCTTGTACTGTACCCAACGTGTCAATACCTATTGTTGACATCTTCCCTTCCCCCGCTATCATTCCAGCTGCAAGGAAGTGCTCGTTGTGTCACAGTTGAGCTAAAGCACTGTACCAGATTGTGCCAGTTGAGGTGGTTGAATAGAAAGCGCTCCAGGTTGACCCACATTCTCCTTTCAGTCGCTTGTTCTGGCATGTTCTACACACTGGGCCTTGAGAGAATGATGTTCATTTAAACAATCAATTAGTGTTATGGGCCAGTTACAGGTCTTTACTGTTTGAGTGGCCTGTTGCTAGGACCTTGTATCTACCCATCCCTTAACCTAGCAGTGTTTGAGAGTGCCTTAACGCCTCAATAGTTATGAGCTTCAGTGCACAGTTGTTGCCATGCTTGTAAAACATGTTTTTATGATGGGGTCATAAGAGGCGGCTTGCCCTGGCGGGTCTGCAATGTAATACATCAATATATATTGTGCTTTATTCTAACCAATGCATTTCAGAAATGGACTGGACAATGATACTGCGTCTTTCATATTGTTTTTGCAAAAATAAGTAATTAATCCAACATTACATTTTAGAAGAATATGATATAATCACCACCAAGACCTTTTCATACTTATGGTATTTTTCTCAGCTGTGGTATCACTATAATAGTATAGTATAGGACATTTAAACAAAACAATTACGATAGGGTCAGTATAACTCACTACAGAGTACAACAGCCCCCATAAGAATATTAAAAAGACACCACCATAAAATAAATACTATAGCATAAAGTACAATAAGGTCACTACAAACTCACTATAGCATAGTACTTACAATATTATAGTACCACGGTCCCTATACTAGGTATCTAATGTTGTGCTTTTGTTCAGGCTAGGCTGTAACGCAACAACTTTGTGAATTGTAATGTAAATGGTTTGGTGCCTGGAAAGGTAAGGTAAAAAAAAAAAAAAAATGTAAAGGTAAAATAGATATTAAATAAATTGTTGCCTTTGTAATTCTTGAAAGTCCAACTCAAGCCAGTAGTCAAGACAATTACTTCTCCCTTGCTGTGGTACAATGTACCATGTGGCCGAGCCGCGCTTTCTGGCTGTACTGTAGAGGCTTTTCTTTGTGTTGTAAAGGACAAAAGCAGGTGCAGCACAACGCCTGTAGGCGGACCAATGGGAGGAACCTCTGCCCAAGTTGGCATTCGAAATCTCTCCTGATTGGCCAACAGTTGAGAGGGGGCGAGGCCAGGCTCCTGGCATATATAAGCTTCAACGAACGTTGTTCCACAGCGGCAAAGCAGCAACCGGTTTTCGTGTGACTAGGAGTTGAAGCGGTGTGAATCCTAGATGTCATCAGGTTGCCGCAACTTTTAGGAGCACAAAAGGGACGCCGCAACACGAGAGGAAAGCTACAACACACACTGCACTGCGATATCGTGTTTGCCTTATTGATGCCGGGAAGTTCTTAAGCGCTTAATTAATTTTCAGTCGATTATTGGTCTCGTGTTTCCGGCTGACCAATGCTTCTGCATCAGTTCATGAACGGAGCCCTGGAAGTCATGCATTCCACAGCAATTCAAAAAGACACTACTTTTACCAAGATTTTCGTGGGCGGCTTGCCTTACCACACGAACGATGCTTCCTTGAGAAAATATTTTGAGGCCTTCGGAGACATAGACGAAGCTGTGGTGATAACGGACAGACAGACCGGCAAATCCAGAGGATACGGCTTTGTAAGTAGCACAATACAAAGTCACGCACTGTGTCTGTCATGCTACTGACACGTTGTGTCGGTGCTGGTCCAGATTCAAAACTTTCAACATCAACAAATCACTGTCCTATTTACCTAATTGCTTTATTAGTGTGATATGGTTTAAACCATGGGGATTGTTGTTGAAAACATTTTCTAAGTGTTTTTGGAGGATTCAGCCAGTGGGGGGCCGAAATGTTACGGTTAAGTATCTATAAATATCTATCAATATCTATCTATAAAATATAAAATAAATATCTATCAATAAAATGCTAAAGTTGCATCTCTACCATTCTGTAAACATTCGCATACAAAATAAATCCTCCCCTGAAGCTTAAACGCACTAATGCACAGCTTCTCTCTTTTTTTTGCCTTGCTGGCTATTATTTTATCTTAATGAGGATGAGGGATCACATGAGTTGATGGGTAACTAAGAAGATTATATCTCAACATATGTCTGATGTCCCCCTTAACACCCCAATGTTGTCCCCCAGACTCCACAGCCCGGCTTATCGGTTTTTGTGTGGGGGGGGGTGGGGGGTGTTCACTCTGCAGATCTGGCTTGCTTTATATGGTGATTTTGGAGCGGTGGGGAGGTCGACCTTGCACATTCTGCCCTTCATTGTCAAGGACTGGAACAGTTGCACATAACATGTGATTTACACTCAATCTCGAGCTGTTGAGAGAGCCATTCCAAGATGAGCTTATTGGCCACGCATGTGCTACATTGGGGATCCAGTGAGCTCTCTACTAGTCCCAGTACTTACAGTTGTATTTTCCTTTTGACCCCATTTGTTTTGAAAACTTTGAAAAGACTGATTATAAACTGATGGTTGAGATGAAACCTGGGTGCCTTCTGGAGCTCACAGTGTAGGGTGAGAACGAGGGTTAAGGTTAAAGGTCTAGCATTGATCATAACTTGATCGTTAGCCACGGTTACTTTCAGCCTAACTGATGAAAGACCATCAAGGAAACCGCTTCATGTCTCATCAACTCTCCGTTGATAGGTGACTTATCCTGTTCCAGGCAGATAAAGAGACATTCTCTCTGCAACACAAAGACCAGAAGCAGCACAAAGAAATGCAAATATTTACCAGAAGCTTGGAAAGACGCATCAGCATTAATGTACTAGCAGGCCAAAGATGGACTGGAAAAATGTTGCATGTTTACTTCTAACTGCAAAATAAGTAAGACAATTGTACTTGGTGTTTACACATCAGCTCTCTAACTCCCAGGAAAAACTGCCCCTGCGAATCCAGTTGGCGTCAAACGGCTGCTGAGCGAGCCTGGTGTTTCAGGTTGAACAGGCTTAGGGCAATGTGGGTGCTGCCTTAGGCCTGGGAGAGACACACTTATCCTGAAGTGCTCAGCACCTTGCTTAGGCAATAAGCGGCCAATGTTTTTTTTGGTTTTTTTCCTGCTCACCGATAGAGCAGTCTGCTAATCCTGTTGCTGTGTGTTCCAGTCAGAGGTAGCTGTGGTAG
>CABFOQ010014657.1:1247-24770 GCA_900660455.1 Gephyroberyx darwinii | reverse complement strand
TGTGTGTGTGCGCGTGTGTGTGTGTGTGTGTGTGTGTGTGTGAGTGATTACCTGAGCAGTGGGGCAGTGGGGCACTCCAGTGTCCGTTGAGCTGACAGGTGAGTGATGGGTCTCCCATGAGCTGGCGTTCTCTGGAGCAAGAGTAGCGCACCGTGGAGCCAAAGGTAAACTTGTCCCCCACCATGACTCCGTGGGGAGGTGAACCTGGGTGGCCGCAGTCCACCTCTAGATGACAGAGAGTGGGAGAGAGGATGAGATTATAAATGACTGGGTGAGTGGATGGATGCTGCATCATGTTTCAACACACTTTATAAAACAGACAGACTGCGTAACAGTCAGATATGAACACACTAATTGAAAATCACCACTCATACTGCTAATTATGTGTTGCCAAGCCACGCATTGTACTGCTCAAGAACTGTCTTGGCAGAAAAATAACATTTATTTATTACTAATTAAAAGTAAACAATTAGTTTAACATTTGCCTTCTTCTTTTTAACACAATGCTGTACTCAACAACATATGCTGGCCGTCTTGGTGGCTCAGTTGTCTAGGGTGCATGCAATGCACCTGTGACGTACTATCGGCTAGAATCTGGCCTGGGACTTTTGTTGCATCCTATCCCCTCTCACCCTCCTAATCTTTCCTGTTTCTCTGTACTGTGCGATATCAGTGCCTCTTATCTGCTAAAGTCTCGACCTCTCATGGCTTATTGCATAATCAAGAAACCCTGTGAAAACCAGTAACCAGTCCAGCAGCGTGTTGATCTGTGTCACAATCTACCTGGCAGTGCTGTGGATTTTCCAGCACCTGTAAGTATTCTAGAAAAACTTATTTTGAAGGGAGAGACAATTTAGAGAGCTTAAAGTGCCTTAATATTTATAGTTTAAACAAAAAACTGTTTACTGTTTGTTGTTCTGAACTGTCACAAGCATTGCTCTTTAAAAGTAGATTACATATAATATGGTCACTGCGCCCATGTGTTTTCAAAGCCCAAAACAAATTTTAGTGTTTGACTTTCCCCTTTCCTTTAATATGTTTCTGACCTTTATGTACATTCGCGGGAGCTGTCGTTTAATCAGCTTAGCGCCATAATGCAAGGCAAATATATGTAATTTTCGCAAAGCCAATTCCTGCACAAAGAGTCACCAAAGCCTGAAGCTGTGTACGAACATTTGAGAAAGACACTCCTGTGTATCTCTTTAATTACCATTCTGTTTGACAAAACGAATGCGGCGCATCATCTCTGTACCATGAAATGAAGTGCCTTCCAAGACTGTGTGCAAAACGTAGAGATTTACTTAAAATAATTTCACTAGGAATAAGTCATTACTGTTGGCGCCCTCGTACACAAAACACAGCGCATGATGAGCCAGGAGTTTGAATGCAACAACACAACCTCAGATAACCCGATGGTTGTTGGTATAATTTGCTCTCAGTCTGCTTTGAGGGATCGTTAGCTATAGCCCGAACAACTGGTCTCCATGTGGCCCTGTGACAGTTTGCCCATTCCTCAATTAGGAACACTGCAACAAAACCATAAGCCACTGGGACATTGAGCATTACACAGATGCTACTAGTCACAGCATTTAGCAACTTGCACCATTAAAATTCTATAAGCATAAGGGGACACAATCAAGGTTGTGGACACCGTCAATCGTGAGTGAAACTTTCTCTTAATTCCTTACTTTCCTTCAGTTGTGACGTACAAAATGTGCTAATTATATCAACATGGCATGATAGATAGATAGATAGATAGATAGATAGATAGATAGACAAACGACTTGATTTATTGGTTGTATGTTGTAACAATGTTGTAACAATAAAACTAGCCACCATACCAATGCATTCTGGGAGGGGTTTGTCCCAGTGGCCCGCGGGTTGGCAGGTGAGCACTGATGAGCCGAACAGGTAATATCCAGGGTTACAGTCATAGAACACCACACTGCCAAAGGTAAAGTTGCCGTGCTCAATCTTACTCTCCCGGATAGAGTTGGCAGGGATTCCCGGGTCTGTGCAGTTCACCACTGGGAAAGAAAGACAAAAAAAAAAAAGCCTTGAGTTATGCCATCATGAATTATTTAATTCGTTTTATCGTGATGGAAGAATACAGGACAGCACTCCCTATTTAATTTTTTATTGCTGCAAGCATGTTTCAGGCAAGAAACCCTTTTTAAAATGTACAATTCAGGCAAATAATTGCCTGGATTGCATATTGACACCATTACTTCCTGGACTGCATGCTGAAAAAAGGGCCTCTTGCCCAAAATGTCGGTGTGGCAATAACTAATTAAAAAAGAGAGCTGTCCTGTATTGTTTATTCATGGGTCTTTAACTGGAGGATTCAGAGCCCATCTGGGAACTGTAAAGTGAATTCGGTATTGTTTGTCGGCTTTTTGTCATAATCATGTTTTCATGTTGATGAGTTAAAGATGTATAATGATACTATAATGATGAAGCTTTTGACATAATGGTTGGATTGTTTGTAGCTGACAGGCTCTAGCTATTGACTGTATTATACTGTATGTAGTCACAAGTGTACGCAATAAGTTTACAGTATGTGGTCAAGTTGTATTCTGCCTCTCTTGGCAGGGGTTCGTTCTATCTCAACATGGCTTCTCAGAGGCTACAAATGATGATTTCAATGAGGAAAAAACAAGACAATAATAGTCATATTGCCTAATTAACTGGGGAACTAACTTTTCCTTCCTGGAGGCAGTGCAGCCTTTTTCCTGGTTGGAATCTCTCATTTGTATAAATGCTATCTGTCATCATGTTTACTTGTGAGTTAATAATAGAATTGGTAATATGACCTGATCAATGACTGTATCTGTTTATTCTACCAACAGGGAGACAACTGAGCCCAGGCTATATTAAGCATTCTCAATAATAATGCAATCTCCTGGAAACAAATGAATCCATGACACATTTACTGTCACATATTCACCAGCATCCATTTCAGAAGCTGTTGAAGTCCACAGTACCGCAGAGCTGACAAGGTGGTTTAAATGACGGAAAGTAGATGAGGTTGAAATTACGTTCAGAGCTACAGAAAGTTAAATCAATAATGTAAATGTGAGAAAAGGCTGGCGTAAAGTGAGAAATCTCAATGAGAATGAACAGAAATGTTTTGACAAAGGGACTCATGATGACGAGGTTTAATATGGTTTTGCTCCTCTGATCTCTGACCAGGTCTGCCTCTATGGTGCTATTCACAGTAATGAAAAAACATCACATCTGACTTCCAACAGAACTCACGCCAAGGAGAGATTTTTTTTAAACGGGCAAAGTCTGGGAAATTAGCGTTGGCCCATTAGGTCCATATGTGGCAGACCAAAGCCACACTGGACGCCGCACAGGTTACATTTTTTAACATTCCCTTCCGGTTAATCTGTATGCTTGTTTTGCCTTCAATGTCAGTTTTTTTCATCAGTTAAGCTCATGTGTAGCCGAAGCCTAATGTAGTGTAAAACTAGATTCAAAGCCAGATTACCAACTGTTCCCGCTACAAAAGATATCTGCTGGTAGCTAGAAGCCTTTTCAAAAACCAATGTTTTCCAGGTATTACTGCCATTATCATATTGACATTGTCATTTTATTCTGTCAGTGGATACAGGAAAATAGTTTAAAAAATGTTGTCAATGCCTGGTAACAAACAGTGATGTTATTTTGTTTATTTAAAAGTTTCTCTGGCATGGTCACATACAGAAATGTCTGATTTGTTGCTGATAGTAAACACGCTGCTAATGAGCCTAACCTGGGCAAACAAAAATTAAAACACGCCTCACGTCTGACATTCCCAGTGAAAAGTGTTCTAATAAATGTACTCTGAGCTTTCCTCCCTCCAAAGAAATCTCTCCTGGCAGCAAGCCTCTTGGTGGAAAAAGCACAGCAAACATGTAAAAGCAATTCCCCATTTGCCATTGCTTCCCTACACTTCTCATTCTACTGAAGCCTTGTTATTGCTCTCTATTCCCTAAAGCCAGGGCTTCAGATGTTGGTGCCATTTCTCTACCCACAGAATTAGAATAGATAGAGGACTTTCCCATTCAAATCAAGAGATTTACGAGCCTCCTTTCTATCCGTTCTCATTCTGTGTCTGTGCCTCCGTACGCCGGTGGTCACTGGCTGCTGATTCCTGAGTGGTCATGATACATCTGCTGGCTGCTGAATTCTCGTGGTCTTTCTAGCTGCTGATTCTTGAACCATCACAAAGCACCAGGAAAAGCCATTTCAATTTGTTCCAGCGCTATGGCTGGAGCGTGCCTCTGCATGCTGGCAGACACCTGCTCTACGGGCGGTTAGCCCGAGCCACCAAATTAGAATTGGATATAAGGTGCTTTCATATTGAAACATTAAAGCAATAATCCGAAACCTTTTCATATAAATAAATGTCTCTTTTGCTACTTTATCGCCGATTGATACCGTACAATGGTGATTCAACCTATACCAGGACCTTTTACATTTGCTGCTCCTCTGCCTCTGCATCAGGAAGTGATGTCTTTTATGTTTACGATATCCACCATGGCTGAACAGACAAAGAAAAGAGCAGTACCTAGAGAAACTCAATCTTCATCAACAGAAAAATCCAAGGAAAGAGAAACAGATTAATCTCTCAGAGGAAGGCAAGTGTGCAAAAAAGGAAAGAGACTGTCTCCGAGCCAAAACTAGAGTGAACATCTGCACAGCATCAGCATGAGATGGG
This sequence comes from Gephyroberyx darwinii, assembly GCA_900660455.1. Lineage (NCBI taxonomy): Eukaryota > Metazoa > Chordata > Actinopteri > Trachichthyiformes > Trachichthyidae > Gephyroberyx > Gephyroberyx darwinii. Next base: position 20,065 of record CABFOQ010014657.1, on the reverse strand, counting down.
TTATTGTAAGTGGTCGCTGTTTTTGTCAATATCAATTATCAACGTTATTTTGCTTTTGGCTCTCAATTGTAATAGACATGCAGAAATAATGTAACTAAACTGTTATATACACTTTGTTTTATAAAACATGTTCAGGACATATTTATGTAGTGCAGTAGTTCTGTAGACAGTCGCTCCAAGGCACAGTCTTAAATATTGTCATACTGTTATTTGTAGGTGCTTCATTAGTCTCAGTAGAGCAGCCCTTGCTTGTTTGTGTGGGGGTGTGGGAGCTGCTGTCAGTCCAGTGACGTCAAAGTACTGCTTTGATTTGCAGTGCAAAACATCAAAGCAATGACCACTTATCACTGTAAGTGTCACCAAAATCAATAAGATGAATCTCATGGATTAGCACATTAAAACATTTTTAACTGTCACGATACACTAAGTAGTACCCTCTCTACCCGTTGCCAGTGGCTGGATCCTTGCTAATTTATTATTGATTATGATTTGTTATCATTATGATCACCCAGTAATCACAATACATCTGCTGGTACCTAATTCATGCAGTCATTCTAGCTAGCGTGTCTTTTCTACTCATGCTACCTCTATGCTCTGACCCTTACCACTGCATGCTAGTGGTTACAGGCAGTTTTACACCTGAGCTGTCATGATACGGCTGCCGGTTGCTCACACTTGCGGCCATTCCAACTGCAAATCCTCGAGTGGTCGTGACACACCAGGGAATGCCCTTTCTATCCACTCCAACTGGGTAGCGGGACCCTACCTCTGCACGTTGGTGGCTGCTGGCTCCACTGCCGGTTGGCCTGGCACTGCGCTGTGGAAGGCCCCTCCAGGGTGTAGCCTTTGTTGCAGGAGAAGCGCACCACATCATTGTAGTTGAAGCCATCGCCTGTGGTCCGGCCATAAATAGGGCTACCGGGGTGGCCACATGTGACGGCTGAGGGCGACATGCATCATGCAGCGAAGCGAGTGAGAGGAGGTAGATAGGAGGATGAAAGTTAAAGGGGAGAACAAAATGGATGCAGAGAGAGAGAGAGAGAGAGAGAGAGAGAGAGAGAGAGAGAGAGAGAGAGAGAGAGTATGGGTGTGAGAAAGAGAGTGAAAGAAAGAATTAGTGAGAAAGAGAGAATTCGATACAGTTGATCAATAGGCGACGTACAGTGACACTTATCATAGGAATATCATTATCATACAATTAACCTCAAAGGACACCAGGGGGATTAGCAATAAAGACATCTCCATAGGGAAAAGGCAGCACATTGCAATACATCAATAGGTGAATAGGAGATTGAAGATCACAGCAATGAGCATATATGGATTGACTACTGACTACAGTGCTTCCCAACCTGAAGGTCAGGATGGCCCGGAGGATTGCCAAATGTTTTTGCACAGTCATCAGATAGTTTCAGTAACACTAAGCATTCTTGGAATTTTTTTTTTTTTTTAATAATACAGTCAAATTATTATGTTCGATACTAAACCATTTTTTTTTCTCGTGAAATAAATATTTACAACCTCTAGGCTTCCTTGAATGATTAACCCATTTAAAAAGCCTGGAATTAAAATAAAAATCATTTGGCGTCTTAGGTCACCACGCATTCTTTTTCTATCAGGTGTTTTGAACGTAGCAGTCCTTTGTTTTTTGAGAATCACTGCTCTGAACAGCACTGTTTACTGTCTACAGTGTGAAATTCAGATGTAAACAGGAGGAGCATTTAAGTAACTCCTGTCTTTCTTCAAAACTATCCAGTGACTACAAATGCTTTCTTTCTCTCAAACTAACCTGCAACCACAAACACACACAACCATACACCAGCCACTCCTCAACACACACACACACACAACCTCTCCTGCACTCAATCAGCCAGTGAGGAGAAGTGGTGTTAAAGCACTTACCGATACAAGCTGGGAGCTGTCCAGACCAGTTGTGGTCCTGCTGGCAGATTCGTACTGAGGAACCAATGAGCCTGAAGCCGGGGTTGCACTGGTAAACCACTGTGTCTCTGTAGCCAAAGTTTTCCCCAATCACCTGCCCGTTCACCATCTGCTCTGGAACGCCACAGTGACCTGCTGCAAGAAGAAGGCAAAAAAAAGCACATTTTCAACATGTTTTATTAGCTCATTTTGTTTAACTTGTATTTATCTAGGTTACTCCCGGTGAGATCATGAATCTCTTTTGCAATGGAGGCCTGGCGAAGACAGCAGGAGCACATTCAGTTACAGGCAAAACATCAATAGAAACCTCCATTTGTATGTGTTCGTGCAGGGACAACACAACCTGTGCTATTTCAACATATCACTTTTATAGTGTATAATAATTAAAGTATAGTGCTGTTTAGTTCACAGTATACTATATAGATGCAGCCAATATACTAGATGTGCTGTTGCCCTGCAATTCCCATGATAAGACTTTGGGTTTGGTGGTTTGCTAGGGTTTGGAGGATACACATTTTACGCACTTTTTTTCCAGCCATTACAAAGCACAATGAACTATCTAGCAGTCAATCATTTGAGAGTGTGTGTCGCAATACCTATTCAGTTCTACTTTACAGCATTTAAAAAAACAGTCTGCAATGGCGGCTGCCGTACGACCGGAGGATAGTTGCAGCGTAGGAGCATAATGGCTCACTTCTGTGATGGCTTCTGTTGTAAAAAGGGGTAATAACATTTCCGCTCATTTTTTATTGTGACTGTGTCAATAACTTTGCATTGTGTAAAATGAAACGAGGAAAACCCTGATTTAAAAAGTCTTGAATTAAATAAACACCGCCTGCAAACAAAATCAAGGTTGCTCGTGTGTTCACAACTCACATTGGATTGGGAACATTTTTCAGTTCATTATCTCTGAATTATCATCTCTAAATTCACATTGGCTTCAGCTCAACTTGTGATAACTCAGATATGCTTCACTCATCTACAGTAAATTCCTGAAAATCTGTCCGCTACACTCATGCACATAATCGTATTACATTCAGTTACAATAAATCCCCTTCAGAGAGGAGGAATCTTGCTGAGATTTCCACTGCCACTTAAAACCTGGGAAATTGCCACTGACTGTGAGTCTGATTTCCCTAATTCACTCCTGCACCCAGAAACTCAGCCGAGCATTTTATTATCACACTCCAGTTGCGAGCAGCCAGATCCTGTGAAGATAATGCTGAAGTAGTCTACTATACCGAGAGGTCTGCAGCTATGTTAACCCTGACAGTCATATCACTAGACAAGAGAGTGGTGCCTTTCTTTTAATGAACTGAACCAGTGTTGAGCTGAGCTACCGGTGCCATAGGGTTGAGGAATGGACTAATGCATATGCCAGATACAGTCATATTCTGCTGCTGCGTGGGTTTGAATCTGGCTCAAGTGATTCTGTCACATTTCTCTCTTTTTCTCCTCCACAGTACTGAGCTGAGCTAAGCTGTACTACATTTGGTTGTTTATATATCCTTCACAACAGCTGAAATGGTGCTCGTAAAACTTGGCAGACATCTGGCGGTTTCAGGCCAGTTGTGGCTCTATAGCTACTCTCTCATATTTAACATTTTGGAAAGACCAAATCATGCTGACTTGGAGGCCATACTGTACAGCATCCTGCTCCAGGCAACCAAAGCCAGTTGCCAGAAGTGCTCACACATTTCCACATGATTTGCAGCTCTTTACAAGGGCTGAAGTAGTCTGCGTGTGCCAGCCCTAAGGAAAATACAAAATGGCATCATCGAGTGCCAGAGTGTTGTCAGTACTAGACAAAAATAAATATATTTCACGTCTTTCCAAATGTTTTACAGTCATTGGCCATACATGCTTGGCAAGAGAACAACTACAGCCACCCTCCGCTTACTCATCCATTCTCTTCTGGGTACGAAAGCTCAAGCAAAAATGCTCCTATTCTTTCTGAACAGATCTGCAGTACCGTTTGACCCGGGCCAAGGCTGTCTTTTATGATCTCAAAGAAAGCATTTAGACCCCGCTTACCCAGGCACTGAGTCTCCATCCCACTCCACAGGCCGGACAGGAGACACTCCCTCACAGCAGAGCCGGTTAAAACATAGCCAAGGCTACAGCTGAAAATTCCTGACGCTCCAAAGGTAGTTTGGGTCCCAATTTTCTTCCCATTAGGGGGAGTGGGTAGATCTCCACAGGAAATGACTGCAATAAGATGAAGAGGAGGTAGAAGGAAAGAGGAGGGAGATGGAGGACACAGGGAACAAGAGAAAGACAACGAGAGAGGGAGGGCGAGAGAAAGAAAGAAGAGACAGAAGTTGGCTTACATCTACAGAGTCAATGGGAGAGCACAGTCATTTACACCCTTCGCACCGACCTTAATGCGATAAAAGAGTGACCTGTACTATTTCATGCGGAGGATAATGATGGTGTTTGCCTTTGTCCCGACATCTTTCATCATGCTGGCTGCCATTTCCTTTCACCATTACGGAGGCTATTCAGCTCTTACGCTTCTCAAAGTGTAGTTCCCATGGCAGCATACAATAAGCCTTTATTTCCTATCCTACAATAAACAATATCTAACTTAGGCTGAGACAGGCGTAGGTGAAAAGTAGAAAAACGTATTGTTGAGAGCTGCTGATTAAGAGGGCTGGGGGTACTGGGGGTACTCAGTCTATTAAAATGTGGTAATGTATGTTTTTTTTCTGTACCTGAGGTGAGGCTGAGGATACATTTTCAGACTTGGCTGGATAATAACATTGAATGCTATGCTATGCTATTCTATTCCATGATGCACTGATGTTGTATTTTTTATAGGGTGTCCAAGAGAAGTGAGTTGCTCACACATTATACTGCTTCTCCTGCGTTTTCCATTTGGTTCAGTTCAATTTCCACCTTTGGAATGTGGACTTTACTCTGTATTGTTTTTATGCATTCATGCGATGTGTTGTCGCCTGCTGCAACAAATTCATGTGTGTGATACAGTTTCCAAGATTTATTACATGCTGTACGAAAAACAAATTCCACTGGCTTTGGTTACGTGGCTGTCAAAGAGCCGGGATATGAACACAGTTCATCCTACCCCACTCTGTTCCAGTCTTGGTCATTTTTGCAGAACGGTTTTTAACAGTGAAGAGGCTACTCACTTCTACACCGAGGCCTCTCATTCCTCCAGCTCCACGCGCCATTGGCCAAGCACTGGATGTGGGCGGGGCCAGCGCGATAGTACCCAGGGTTGCAGGTGAAGATAATTTTGGTTCCGTACTCATAGTGCGAACCATTGACTATCTTCCACTTGCCGTGGTCCAGAGAGAAGGAGCTGAGACTGGGGCACATCATGACTGTGGAGCAAAAATAAATAAATTAATGAATAAATAAGGGAGGAGAACGGGGGGAGTTGTTTGTTTTGGCTTATTCGACTGGATTCAATTCTATTTCCATTTGTTTTCTTATCCCTTTAACGCACACTACCGAGTCAAAACCCGATACGTACGTTCAACAACTGCACAATGTACCGGTACTACAAATAGTAGCGATGCAAACTTGAAGGCAAACACAAGAAGTAGAATAAACTAATCCATGTGTTAAAATGTAAATAGCAACTTTGCTAAGCTGTTATATAAGTGTTCTTCCACAACAAATAGCTGTTTATGAATTGGAGATACTGAAAGCCAAACGAGTTTCAAAGCAGATTCTGTTTCCCTGTTTGTTGTGCGAGGCATATACAGCAGAGAATAAACACTGGCCTCCAGAGTAAGCAATGTTGTGAATCACTTGTTACACTGACTTTCAAACTTCTGTCAATCAACGACTGAAGGAGTTGGACTGGAGTGTAGTGCTCTCACGCCAGAGCCTCTCTCTCTCTCTCTCTCTCTGTCTAGCCTATGGGTTTGTGTGGTAACCACCTGTTGTGGTTACTCTTTCTTCCATTACACCATCTTCCATCCCATTCCACCATCACCCCATCGCTCTCGTCATGATGTTCCATCATTTTTACATGTCTTTTCATAACTACCTAAAAATGTTATTCCTTCCTGATTTGTTAATATTGTTTTCCTAAACTGGGTATTCTGGTTTCTACTACAGTTCAAAAACAGCTGAAAACCATGTAATGCAATGAATGTTGGAAAATGCATTCAGCTATATTAAAGCTATGAAAGTATTCCTAGTATGCTATCTAGTACCCTCGAGCCCTGAAGTTGTAAAACACATTCTGCTATATTCCTGTAAAGTATTCTGGTACCCTACCGTACCGTCCTATAGTGTGACCCATTTGCAAAATTCCCTGATAATATATAAGATGCTGTCTGGAATACATCTCTCAAAATTCCATGATATTCCAGGAATTCCATGACCAGCAGGAACCTTGTTCTATATTCTCATTCTCTCTCTTAAACCCAGCCCATCAGTGTCTTCTCTGTCACTCTCTCCTGTCCTCTTCCCTCCTCTCCCTCTATCCCTACTTCTCTTGCTGTGGTTGCTCCATCTCTTTTAATCCCTCTCGCCTCCCCTACCCCCTCTGTCTGGTCCTCCCCCCTCCCTCTACCCCTCTACTCACCGCTGCAGCGGGGTATCTTGTTGTGGTTGCTCCAGGTGCCGTCCGGCTGGCAGACTGTGGTCGTCAGCTCCTTAGAGGAGAGCCGGTAGCCGCTGTTACAGAAGTAGGTCACGCGTGTGCCGACGGAGTAATCAGCAGCCAGCACACCTCCATGCACCGGTGCACTGGGCACGCCGCACGACACAGCTGCAGACAGCAAGAGGATGATTGTAAATGCACACATGCATACGTTTATGACATATACTGATAGGACACGCATAAAGAAGCCTCTTATACATGGGCACTCATGTGTAGGCACACATTCATTCATGAGTCACAAAAAGTGCTATATACACATAAAAATAAGCATATAGCACCCACACATAGAAAAACACACACAAAACACACATTGGCCCCTCGCCCTACAGAGCCCCCAGACCACACACAGAACTCAAGATGCCTGATGCAAAATGGTTGTGAGGCATTTATCATCACGGCCAAGTGGGAGAGAGAATAAAGGGGGGAAATCAACATCTGCAGGCCCACACTAAACGGGAACAATTATACAAACACACACAACATAAAACGCAGCAGCAATGGTAGCAGTGCACTGTGAAACGTCATAGGTAGCTGTCTGCCTGCTTGGCCTGAAGCCACTACATTCCTCACATGAAAAAGAGATGAAAATGAAGATTGCAGGATATTACGAAATACTGTGACTCGATCCTTAACTCATAGATAGTATCTTTAATGGTGTTAGAGTGTGTCTTGCCCTGTCCACTCTGCAGCCCCACACAATGAGCCTGATAAACATAGAGGTTTCGGTTTTTTTGACTGCTCAGCATCCCAGAATAATTGGTTTCTTTCAGACCATAGTAAGGTAGAAGGTCAACGGGCCTGGTACGTTGCTGTAGGTCAGCACTTCTTCTGAGGTATATGCGTATAGAGTTAAGAGGAAAGCATTCCACCATCTTGTTTGGCTTTATTGACCTTTTTGAGGAGTTATTTTCAAAAGAATGTATCATAGGCCATCCCAACACCTGACCTCTGTAATCTATTCTAAATAATAATGATCATAGAAAGTCAAAATGAAGCAATATCTGCAATCAAATGAATGTATAAATAAAGTTTAAAGGAAAGCGGCCTTACTCTGTGTGGTGCGTAGCACAATGGAGGCATCCTAATGAACGCACCAGTTCAGTTACACCGGAGTGAATAAATCACAGAAGTGAAATATTTGAAATCATTTCAAGGATGTAAATGTTTTGACTCAAGCCTGCAGCATAAAAAAACACAATAGAGCATAACACATCTGTCGCTGTGTGTATGTGTGTGTGCACTATTGCGTGTGTGCATGCACACATGTGTACATGCACATCAAAGAAGCCAATTAGCTGAGTGAAACCAAACAATGGCACAGACACCAAATGCTAAGGGGGAGTTAGCCAAAGTAATTTGAAGGAGTGGAAATTGACAGAGGAAGAGGGGATTGATTTCTGTTTCCTTTCCACCTGACAGGGCACTTGCTCTCAATCAGGCTGGATTCAGTTCAGCTGCTAACAACACAGGCGTAGGGCTGGGGCTGAGACACTGTGGCCCCTCAAGCGTCCGCCTGTCTGCCTGCTGAACACGCGAGTGCAGAGGCATTGACCAGGACAAGAGGGAAACAGGAACAGATTCGGAAATAAAAGGCTGCCAGTGCCGATGAGCTCACCTTGACATGCAGGAACTGGCGAGTCCCAGGCGTAGTAGCCATAGGAGGTCTTCTTGCAGACAGCTGTGCCCTTTCCGATCAGCTTGTAGCCCCTGTCGCAAGCCCAGCGCACCATGCTGTTAAGATGGCCCCCGGTCTGGCTCACTACAAAGCCATGTTGAGGAGAGTCTGGGGTACTGCAGTACATCGCTATGATGGATGGAGAGGAAAGAGGAAATGAGGAGAGGAGAGGGGAAAAACAGCAAGGGCGAGAAAGTAGGTGTAGGGGAGTAAAGGAGAGGGGATGGAGAGGAGAACAGAAAAGTAGAGATTAAAAGAGAAGAAGAAAACTGAGAAAAGAGAATAAGGATGAGAGGCATTAACAAAACTACAATATAAAAAAGATTCAAGTGAGAATTTTTATCCACAGGAAAGCTCTGTTAAAATACAGTAAGATAATGAGAAAAAAGGCCAGAGTGTCAGATCTATTTAGCACTAGGGCTGCGTGCCACACCCTTTATTACCATTCCTCTCAGGCCTATGGGCACGCACACATTCAATTTGCTTTAACACATACAATACAGGTGCATCCTCCAGATATTTGTCCCTTAGCCTTGTTTTCCTTCATCTTACAGACCACCGAACACAAAAAAAAGGTAGACTTGATTTTCAGAATACAAGCACCGCATAGCCGATGGGACAGAAAATCCAAGGGAGGGCTGTGTGCTCCGCCAGTGCGGTCAAGCCTTCCTTCAAATCAACATGACTGGGAGAGAATAGGGATTTAAGATGAAAAGACATGTACTGGAGTTGAGGTCAATTCTTGTTGAAGTCAATCAAGTCACAGGGTAGTTTTGCTTACAAAATTCATCACACCAAATAGCTTTCACAGCAAAGCTCTCGTGTATTAAATATAATGGAGAGACAACACATAAAAAATGAATGCCTATTGTTCTTTTTAAAAAATTATTACTGATGCATTTCAAAAGGAAGAAGATCCCCTCTGCTGCTCTTGCTTAGCACCGCTTGCTTTATTAAAGATCCAATTAAGAATTTAAAACCTTTTGAAATGAAGGAGTGCAAAGCAGCATGTAAGCCTTGCCGTGACTTTCTTCCTCCCCCAATTGTTTTAAATTAACTGACGATAAAACAGAAGTGACCTCGGTGAGTAATCCCCTCAATCAGTCACAACATACTGTAAAATCAAGGGTTCACCTTATAAACAAAGGAATCTAATTGCATTAATTAAGAACAAGTGCTTCCATTTCCGCTCTGAATTTTCAATGAAAATGTGATTACAAAATACTCAATGCAGTGGGATCACTTAAGTTAAGTTATGCAGCATAATTACATACTAGGCCCATGACTTTTTTCACAGTTTACAAAGAGACACATGAAAGAACATTCAAATAGCATTGATAAAGAGAGAGTATGATTATGAGCAGGATACATACTTTGATACTCACCCACGTATCTGATGTGGAAGCCGCGGCGGTTGGTGCCGTGGTCAGAGGACCAGCGCAGTAGGAGCTGGTGGCCCGTGGTGGTCAGGCTGAAGGGCGTGTCAATGTCACCGCTCAGCGATGCCAAGCCCTGGCTGTAGATGTTGGGGCCTGCACAAAGACAAAGAGACACGAACACACACAGAGAGAGTTGCACAGAGATGGAGCCACGTCAAAAACGAGCACACATGCAGACAGATGGAGATACGCATCTTGCAATTATCGGCACTGCCTAGAATGAATTACAGATACACCGATAAGAACAAACCTGTCGTAAATATCAGTGACATTTCTAATGACGTCCACCGGGAAACATCCTTTGACTTTCTACTTTTCTAACAATGGTTCTCTATATCAGTAATTCAGCTCTAAATAACACATTCAGAACATTCACAAATGCTGAAATGTTTGCGCAAAAGATCAAAGATGTATGCCAAGCATGTTTTACCACTAAGAAGAATGAACTCAAATTCAAAAACCATGTAGTTGCAGTTGAAATAGTATTTTCAACACCCACCATCAAATATTTCCAAGATGTCGAACTCCTTCTCCGTCTGGAAGAGTTCAAAGTGCAGAGTGATGTTGTATCCCTTCTCCACGTTGATCAGCCAGGAGCACATCTGGAGGTTGGGGTAGTTTTCAGGGTAGCCCGGACTCAGGATCACCCCCGTTGAGTCAAAGCGCACCTCGTGGGCTGGGCATTGGACTGAGGTGATGTGAATGAGAGAAAAAAGGATAAGGGTAAGGCAGGGTTAGCGGAGGAGAGGGATAGAGGAAGAATAAAACGAAAGCGGTGAAACAGAGAAAAGGGAAGAGGGGAGCGGGAGTGGGATGAGGAAACATGGAGGTAGGTGAAAGAGAGGTGAAGACAGTGGAGGCAGAAGAGGGAGTGGAGACAGGGAGGGAGAAAGAGAGAGAGGTGAGTGTATATGGATGGTAAAGGGAGAGGAAAGGTGAGAGGAGAGAAGAGAAGACAGGAATGGCTCCACTGTGACTGTGGAAATTACTTTGAAATAATAACTGGTCCTGAAACAATTACATTTCAGCCCGACTGATATTGCACCTCAGGGCTGAGCCAGTGACTCTGCTGTTGTCGCCAAGCTCCCCTGATAGCCATCTATCAAATAATACTTCTCAGCATGTGAGACAGCTAACTTTGTATGGAAAAATGGTGTGTGTGTGTGTGTGTGTGTGTGTGTGCCCATGCATGACTAGGCCCAAGTCTGTGTTTCTGACTGTGTTCATGTGCATTGGCTCTGAGCGTTCCCTTCATTTCCTGTAGGGTGACACATCTGAAATAATGACTGCTGGGGTTTTTTTCTTGCTTTTTGTGGTAACAGAAATTTCTCTTCAGGGCCACTAGTGAAGAAACATGACACACATAAAAGGTTAATGCGAACAAATGTTCCAGATAAAAAGGTCAGCGAAAAACAATCAGACAAAGGCAGAAGGAAATGTAACACCAGGCAAAATGAAGAATCCTGGTGGCGAGCTATTTAGAGTTTTAACTGGTTGAACTACAGTAGTTCTGATGTGTTTCTGCAAAAAAATAAACTTTTTGGTCTTTTTCTGATTGACAACTATGCATTTTTGAAATTACACAATGCACTGAAAGGTCTTTGTGGGCCCCAGGATCATGAAACTTTCTCAGTATCTAAATGACAATGTAAACAGCAACAAAAAAGTTATCAGCTCCTTTTCTTGGATCATATAAGGTTCCTAAACTTTTTAGGTAACCAAATTCCATGACTTTTCCCAATCTATTCCATGACATATAGCACAGTTTCCATGACCAATATTTGTCACAGTCTTATTTCTGGCTACAACTATCACTTCGGACCGATACGATCAAATGTCTGATTTGGGTTTTTATTCCTCAAAGTTAAGTGGATTAACACACAGCCAAGATTGAAATTTAACATTCCACTATTTGGAAAAAACATTATCATCAAATGACATTTCCAAAACTATATGCACATGTTACATTTTCTTGTATTCCATGACTTTTCCAGGTTTTCTATGACCGTGGGAACCCTGACTGTACTATACTAGCCGTGTGGGGGCAACTAACTCTCAATTCAATCCATGCAGAAAATAAAACAACAATTTAATACAAAAAGCAACATTTCTCCTCCACCATTGATTAATAATAAAATATAATGTTGTGTGTACCAGGGCTATTTTTGTGACTGGTTGCATTTGTTTTCTCATTTTTCAGAATACAGTCATACATTTCTTAGGTGATGAAAATCCACTTGCTGAGCTGATTAAACTGCGACTCAAACCCTTCTATGTAGGCTTTCCAATGGCTAATTCCACTGACTCTTTCTTGTCATGTCTTGTCTTGTGATTTTCTCTGTAACCTGCTACATTGCAAATCTGACACATAATTTATGATGTATAATGTCCCAACACTGAAGCCAACAATGAAGTTCAATCTTTTGAATTACTCTTGGTGTCCTTTGTCTGCTCTGTACATGGGTCAGTGTTGAGTTATGTGGATTTGTGCCTGTGTACTGTATATATTATATATATTGTATTGTACAGGTGTCCATTATTCCCTGCTGTATTATGTTGCTTGGAAATATAGAACTTACTCACTTGACAAGATATCACACACTGTACTGAGAGCCATCTCTTTAGTCAGAGTTTTGTTATTGAAATCACTGAGCCATCAATTTTACTCAATGCTTCCTGATAAAATGTTTAATAAGCTAACGTTGCCAGGCAACACATGAAAGCCAGTCTCACATCTAGCCAGTAAGCAGAGTTATGGCTTAAACTGCTTTTCCTCAAAATGTAGGTGCAGGGATTAAAAACTGAATCAAGGGCTTAAAACAGTTTTGGGTGCCTCCATGTTGTAACTTTTTAAGATACAAGGATTTAAGTGTACCATGAAAAGGACAGTGAGTCACCATGGAAGTGGACTGGAGCATATAATGTTTTCAAATGGGGTTTGGCCGTACTATAAATCTGGAACCTCTGTAGTTTTTAATCTAACACAAATGCAATGTAGCCTGTCCTTCCCTCTCCAGATGTAATTAAATACTGTTAATGCTCATTACTATAATCTGAAATAAGACATGCTTTAACATATACAGAATATTATCTGCACCACGACTGGAATGGAATGCAATCATTTCAGTGTGATTTATTTAAAAAGAGCTGGTCTTGGCATTTTTCAAATCCTTCAAATGCTGCAAGATGTGTCTTAGTAATGCAATGTGCCAACCACCAACTGTTTAATCATACACTCAGCATGCTATACTTACGGCATGACAATGCCATGCTAACAAATGTTATATAGAGTTAGCTATAGGAAGATCAGTCTGTAAAGCTGCTGAGTACAGGGAAGCTGAAGGGAGAGCTATTAGTTATTCCAAATTGCATAACATTTTCATTAGATTTTCTGACAGAAAAGTGAAAATGAACAAGAGCTTGAAGAGAGAGAGAGTAATGTGACAACATTGCATGGGCCATATTCGCCGCCGATGTGGCGGATGGTTTACCAGGCAAACACAGCAGTCAGCTCAATTGTGTCTCTAACCCTTGATCAAAGCTACAGCATAACCTTGCTCACAGGCTTTCAGAAAGAGGAAGCCTGGGGAAACAGCTTAAAAATAAGGGGTATTTTGGGGTGAAAACGCACAGCCATGCAAGGACATTTCAGCGTTATCTCATAAGCATAAGAACACACAATTAACAGCACAAGACAGCGGGGTTGACAGAAAACAAAAGTGAAACTGGAGAACACAGGAGAATTATTTCTTCCTGCCCTATCGGCAAGGAGTCCGCAGGAAATGGCTCCTTTACAAGCTTACTGTAGCAGTCTCTTGGATGTGAATAGCGGGTCAAGTCAAATCAAGTTCAACTTTACATGTCCCAAGGAAAGCAATTAGTTTTGTGCTAGAGGTGGCACAAGGACATATCCAACACAAGGATATGTAATGAATCCTTGACTACAATAATGAGGTGATCCATGAAAATGTCAAATTGGAGTTACTATTTCTAAAGTCCTAAAATAGTCCTAACTATGCCCATCTGATGCTCAAGGCCGGTACAATTCCATCCAGATATATAATATAATCATCTAACCTATTTTGATGTACACCAACCCACTACGCATTTCACTGCTGTGTATTTTATTGTTCCTGTCTACTCAATTTCATTGTGGATTTTAACAAGTCACAACTCTCATTAAACACGTCGTGTTGGTTTTCTGTGACCTGGGACATGAACTTTGTTATGCCTGGTCACCCACTTAGCATGACGTGGCTAAGATGACCGGAACTGTCTTGGCAGTGTACAGTATATGAATGATGTATGAGAGAATGCGCTGTCTGACCGAACAAGGATCAAAATAGAATTTGAAAGCGTTTCAAATGCTGCTCCAGGATTGATTGCCTGGCACAATGAAACCAATTGAATAATGAAGGAGGTCTTCCCAGAATAGTCCCAGCATAGCTCGCCCATCTGGAACTCGCAGGTTAATGCAATCACTCAAAGAAAAAATAACAAAAGGGCAAGAGAGTTCTCATGGAAAAAAAAAATTAAATTATTTCAAACTATTCATATTGTCGCACATCTAATACTCTGGGCAGGTTCAAACAAGGAATTCCATCCATGTCCGACATAATGGGATATTCTACACTGTTGGACCGTACTAACCTGAAGTACGTCTGCATGCAAGACATTTGCTATCTAGTCTTTCCTCTGTTTCGCATCCCTCTTCACATTTTACTCCCTGAGAAGCTAACAAGTGCGCTAGTGCTTTCTAGGTGCTCGGGTGGAGGGATGAGGTGGGGGGTGTAGGGGTGTGTGTGTGTGTGTGTGCTGCGGTAACTTAGTGTTGTAACTAAGAGAATTGCTGAACAAAATATTTAATTCATGCGTTGACCACTGCAGCTAGAAAATCACCGAGCTACCAGGATGTGAAAGAGGTGCTTAATAATATAACCTAATATAAGGCTGATGGACTTCATGTCCCTCAGTCTATTTTAACAAAGAAAAAACAAGAAAAAAACAGGGAATTAAAAATGCTAGTAAGGACCATGTGAAAATTAACTCTCTGACCCAATGCAGTACAAGATTGGCACAGTTGTGTTCAACACTTCAACACACTTATATCAATGCAAATTTCACTTAATTGCTATGTCTCGTTGACCTTTGTCGGAGCATACAATAACAGAGCTATCTGCTGGGAGCGCTACGTGAAGCCTTTCTGCATAAAGACTCCAGCAATGAGAGTAGCTTACTGATGTTGAATCAGTGGTCAGGTCACTTGACTTCATGAGCTTTGATATTACCATGTGTTGCTTTACTTTCCAACTGAAATCAGCCAAATATAGAATGAGCGAAAAGCGCCAGCCACAAAATCGCTGCAAGGGGAGAACCAAGATATCAAGTCAGACATCAAATAATAACAGCAAAGGATAAACAAGTAGGTTCCAGATCAGCAGTCCTATTCTAAGATGCTTTATGAACGCAGGCTCTGGGGTGGTAGAATATCTGTCATGCCTTGATCACAAGTCCAACGTGATTACTCACGGTTTCTAGAAATAAAGGGACAGAGATGCTCATCAACTCAAGACTTGTAGACAAAGGACTTCAGGGCACTTCAAAAGATGCCTATCCACAGGGAATAGAAGGTTTCTGAGTACTCTGTTGTCTGCACCAGAGATGTATTGGCAAGACAGACAGGCTGATGGCATTTGTTTGTAGTCTAAACAAAATCTCTGATGCAGACAACACAGACATCTCTTTTCCATTCCTCGTTGTTTGAATAGCAATATTTTGAAGCACCACATTTTATATCTATCAAACCCATGGGGCCATTTCAGCAGGGATGAAGGGGTATGATGTAACCTGTCCATCTCTTTCTAGGGAAAACACTATAGAAAACAACTATGACTGGCCGCCATCTACTTTGTTACATTTCAGCAAATCACCCAATGATGAAGCCTCCCTTTCTGGAGGTGCTGCCGATCTGTAATCAGTTTCGCACTGATTGACCACAATGAAGTGCAAGTTTGAGGGGAGTCCCAGGTCTGTGATTTCGGATCAGTAGTACTCCTATTCCGAGAGGCTTGATAAATTAGAATAGGGATAGTGTGTGCCGCCTGGAGCCCGCTAGCTGGGGCCCTGCTGGCAGTTTGTTAAATGATGCATCAAGAGTGGGTGCTGCTGACTGCAACCAACCTTGGCAGATTGGCGTCAGACACACACACACACGCACACATATATGCGCCTATATACTCTCACACACTGAATGAAACCAACCTTGACAGACTGGCGGGGGTCCATCCATCTGTAGCCTCTCTCCAAGTCGACAGGTCAGAATCTCACTGCCCACCAAGGTGAACCCTGGCAGACACGAGTACCGAATAATGTCCCCTGTGAGGTCATTTTCACCAACAAGCACACACACACACATACGGGCCGCAAGTAGAAATGAATACACACATCCATCCATACACACACACACACACACACACACACCGTCTTATGTTAGCAAAAGCCTCATCAGTAGCAGCACTTGAAACAGTAATCAACAACACATTTTCTAATGAAGATTGACATCCCCTTAGTAAGCTGGCGTAAGACACTTCATTACACACACCAAGTCTCGTACTTACAAAAAGGCACACACACCCAATCACAGTGACTGACACATACACAGACACATAAAATCGCACAATTACACACATATGCAAGGGAGCCACTGGCCTTAAGATTTCCACTTGACTTTGACTAATCACTTCTGAGCATTGACAACACAAACAGAGATAATTAGCCCTGCCCTCAAACCAACACATTAGTACATGAATAGAGGTACGGGTGAGAGAGAAGGGATGAGGAAAGCAAGGGTTACAAACCTGGACCAACAAACAGCACATCACTATATAAAACTGTTGCTGTGAATCAATGAACAGATGAAGGCAGGAAATGAACGTAGCTAACAATCAAACAAATGTGCATATGGTGAAATGAAAAGGTAATACAGACAAATCTGCTTCAAACACAGTCACACAAAAACATTGATTATATGAGCAAGATTAAGAAACACATAAACAAACTGAAGAGCAATGAGTAAGGAGTAAATGATGTGAACTGATGGGTGAATGTATGGATGAATTAATATGACTCTATCAGTTTGATATTGTGCCTATTCACATTTACTCCTCTGTCCAGGACATTCCAAGGAAATGACTTTATATCTGCAGGTTTTATTTTTGTATGCGTTGTTGTCCCTTGCACATAAACAAAACAAAATAAAATAAGACAAACCTATTTCAAACTCGTCATCATCGGTTAGGGTAGTGGCGTTGGCAACAGGAGGGGGTGGCTGACATATTCTCAGCTGGTACGCTGTTGGGGAGAGGAGAAACACTGAAACCAGCAATACAGGGACCCTGTGTGTGTGTGTGCGTGCGAGAGAGAGAGAGAGAGAGAGAGAGAGGGAGGGCAAGAGTGTTTGTGCTTCATTGTGTGAATGCGTATATGTGTGCATGTTTCTATTTTAATTGCATCCCGTCATCCTCAAATTTGATTAGGCTGTAAATTGCCACCTATCGCCGTTCATGATCATCAAAAAGCAATCACTAATTCAGCTGAGATCAGGGACATTTTTATTATTAATCAACTTCTTTTTGAATGGGGGTTTTAATAGTGCAGCCAGAAGATGGGCGTAAGAAGGCATTCATTTATCATTACGCAGAATCGGGACTGATACCATGTGGCAAAATGACCGAGAAAGGCCAAATAATGGCTCATAAAACAAGCCCCAAGAAAGGCCAAATAATGGCTCATAAAACAAGCCCAGAAAAGAAAAAAAATGAAGGGGCGATCCAATATGGAAGGACAAGCTCTTTCTGTTCCTTTTCTGTGGGCTTCATTAGTACACCCAGGTCCCTGCGGTCTGGAGTCTTGAAGATCAAATTAATAAGGGCTATTAGAGAAGCATGGCACTTTAGACAAGGTCTTTGCGTAGTTGGTACATAAGAGGAGGTTACCATGGTAACGTAGCACAAAGAAGCCGCTGGTGCTGAAGTCGCTGTGGAACTTGATGAGGATCTGATTGGCGGTGGTGGACACGCCCTCCTGGGCGGAGTTGCCACTAAACTGGCCGATTTGGGGCGAGGCCTGGTCAGGTCCATCCCTTGAGAGAGAGAGAGAGAGAGAGAGAGAGAGAGAGTGAGAGTGTGGAGGGTAGGGTAGAACCAGAGTGAGAGATTGTTGGGGAGTGTGGGTTATACATAAAGTTATACATGAGTTGTGGGGATCAAAGAACAAGTCTGGTCTGCACCATGGACCCAAGAGTCATTCTGATGATCTGAGAGAAATTTTCACATTAATCAACAGTGTTGGCATCGTAGTTGAGTATGTGCTAGTTGATGGGGTAGTATACCACTGAGGAGGTGGGCATATTTCTGACCCCTCCAGTCATATTACATATTGATAGGGAGTAGATTTGAGGGGAAGAAAATCAACTGTGATTTGTGATTCTGACTTTTCCAATTCTGCATCGAAATGAACTTTTATAATATAACTTTTTCTGGGGTTTGTGTAACTTCACGCATTTTAATTTTGCAAATAAGTAAAGAACAGTGATGTGATGTTCTGAAATAATTGGAAACGACTTTCCATCTTCACATGTTCACCTGTTTTATTAAAAGCAGATGATCAAACAACAAGAACATATATGCAAACATATATGCACACAAAGGTTAAGTACTATTTAAATAGAAATGTCAAATTTATGAATGTCACCACTGCAGAGAAGGGTGAGGCACTTCATTACTTCTCACCACATGAAGGTGTGTGTTGCCATAGTAAAACAAAATCTGTCTCGGCCTATTTATTTGTTGAAAGTATTAATATTCTGTACATGTATGTCCATTAGGGGGTTTTATAGTGGAAAAATGAATCATAATGCACTGAACTGAAAACCAAGATGTATCAAGAACTGACGCCCTAACAATGAAAACTGAAACTGAACTGTGAGACCCTGAAGATCCCCGGTCCCTAATGTAGGCTAATCAGGTAAGAATACTCTTCTATGCAGAGAAAAGTGGGGTATATGCATGGGTATACTGCATTGGTCCCCAAATCTGGACCTCTGGGTCCAGGGTACTGCTGTTCTTCT
>CABFOQ010014656.1:1947-18959 GCA_900660455.1 Gephyroberyx darwinii | reverse complement strand
GACGAAGCTGAAAGAGGCCGAGGAAAAGCAGAAGCAAAGTGCTGCCAAGAAACTGGAGAAGCTGGTAGAAAAAGTAAACAATCTTCTCTCTGTCTTATATGTGTGTGTGTGTGTGTGTGTGTGTCTCTCTTCGTCTCTTACTGATACTTGTTTATGTACAATTATAGAGACAGTGTAAGGTCCAAGAGATCCACCTGAAGTGCAGCAAGGCCCGTAATGAATACCTCCTGAACCTGACTGCAGCCAATGCCTCCATGAACAAGTATTACCTCCAAGACATCTCCACTCTCATAGATGTGAGTGCCTACACCCTCATGCCTCCGCTGTCTGTGTCCCTGTTACATAAACAAGCCCTGTGTATTGCCCAGAGATGGTCAAGTGGTTATGTTCACCCACTTCTGGAGCCACGTGTGCAATCCCACTGGCCCGGGATCCAGTCCCATGTCTCCCTTACTGTTTCTGATTGTTTAAAATAAAGAGAAAAAGGGTAAAGGATTGCCTGCTTGCCATTAAACAAAAACAGCGTAATGCACTTAACCATCTACTACTATGAAGGAACCCATACAAACCTGTTCATCTGGTAACCTGTCCTGTCTTGTCTCTTTTTGTTATATATTTATTCTATCTCTTGTTTTTAATGCTTTTGTTGCACTTTTAAATTCCCCCATGCAGGATAAATGAAGTCGTACTGAATTGACTTATCTCCCTCAGTGTGCAGATGCAGGGTACCATCTCTCCCTGGGCCGGGTGATGCGGGCGTACCTGTCCAGTTGGTGTCGGGCCCAGCAGAACCTGAGCACGGGGCTGCAGCAGCTCCAAGGGGCTGTGGGTGGACTGGACCAGAGCCAGGACAGAGACACCATCCTGCAGAACCACCACAACACCTTCTGCCTGCCTCTCCGCTTCCACTACCAGCCTCACGACGGTGACCAGGTCTGTGTGCCCGTGTGTGTTTCATGTGTCTCTAAAGTGTAGATTCGTGGAAGTATGCCTATTTGATGCTGCTTGTTTAGCTCCAGCTCTACAACCTCCTTGTGTCTCCCAGGTGTCAGAGGTCAGTGCAGCTGGTGAGATGAGGTCTGACCTGGAGACCAGATTCAAACAGATACAGACCCGACTGACAGCGGTCACCGAGGACATAGAGGAGGTACATCACACTGCATCCTACTGTCGTTTTACTGGAAATCTTACCTTCTTGTAGTGCATCTACTCACTTCCCCTGTGGGCCAGTGCCATTGTTATTTCTGCAACGTCTCTCCCACTGCCTCCCAGGCTGGCAGGGGCTTGTTGGCATCCCACTCTTCCCTCTTGGAGAGTATCGGCGATGATGACCTGGAGCCCAGCAGTGGCAGCGGTCCATCTCAGGAAGGCAGCACTGAGAACCTGGCAGTCAGGCCTAGTGTAGCCCGCCGGAGAGCCAACCTACAAGAAATAGAAAACCTCTACTTCACTGTGAGTCCATACATAACAGTAACAGACCGAGGTGGTACCGTATCTTGGTAGGTTTTGATGATATGATAGGCATGTCAATGAGGTTGTTGTTTTGGAGTAGTGATGATGACAAGAACCACAGTGGATGATTGCATGATAATGGTGTGAATCATATCTGATATGTTTTACAGAAAGTAAAAGAGCATCTGGTAGGCAGCTCACTGGTATCCAAACTGCAGGCCAAGCACGATCTGCTGAAAGTGGCTGTGGAAAAAGGTAGCATGCACTTCTGCAATTTTTACATAACACCACAAGGCTAATCCGCAATGTTATTTGAAGAGTTGGTCAAGTGTTGTATATTATGTGGTTTAGCTGCAGTAAATTGTTGTTCCTTTTTTTTTCAGCCCAAGCAAAGTATTGGTCTTTTCTCTCTTTCAGAGCAGTTAATGGCTTGTTCTGAATTATGCTTGTTCTGATCTATTCTGGGGTTTTTTCTCCCTAGATGAAGCAACAAATGGTCATCAACCCAGGTAGAGTTGAATTTTTCTTTTTAGAGCATTTATAGAGTCACTATGATCTTGGTCACACTGGACAACTCATGCTGTTGTGTACTGCAGAAACTCTTTACAATATAGATATCATAAAATGAACATGATATGCTGGAAGTTGGCTGGGGTACATCTTTAGTGAATGGTGTCTTACTCTACAGACACAACACACAGTCTATTAGTGTGAGGAGGAATCACTCAAGAGGCAATTTGACTCACAATCACAAACTTTTCAATGGAGACATGCTGTCCTTCATACAGGTAGCTACCATCCCGATCACACCATCTCACTCTTTTTATTTCTGCAGATTTCTCTCTCTTGGTCTAACCATCTACTTTTCTCTGTGTTTGTACATCAATTCAGATATGAGGCTAAAAATAATTTCTAAATTTGTTTCATTCAGGCGTCAGGCCAACAAATCCCAGTAGTTGTGGAAAGCTGCATTCGCTACATCAACCTCAATGGTGAATATTCAAGATTGACCATGGATCACAATAGTTTGGACCATAGATGAATTATAGTAATCGTGTGTGTGTGTGTGTCCATCAGGGCTCCACCATGAAGGGATCTTCAGGGTGCCAGGGTACCAGGTGGAGGTCAACAGCCTCAGGGATGCTTTTGAGCGAGGTAGGTGTGTTTGTGTGTGCTGGCGTAATCCATATGTACCCTAGCGTAGCTCCCCTCACTGTGGAGCATTAATAATGTGGGGCAGTGTGCTATGGGCTTCCCCTGCAGGAGAGGACCCCCTGGCTGAGAGGAGCTGTGACCTAGACTCTGTGGCCGGGGTGCTGAAGCTTTACTTCAGAGGGCTGGAGAATCCCCTCTTCCCCATTGACAGCACCAGCCAGCTCCTGGAGTACAGCCGTAAGTGTGTGTGTGTGTGTGTATGCATGCATGAAGTTGGTGTGCATGAAATGTCAAGTGAGTTTGTGGTCGAAGGCGTGCAGCAGGAGCTTATATCTCTTCATTTATATTTCTTCACCTACCTTTTTCAGAAGTAGAGAATGATACTGAGAGACCAGCCCACCTCAAAACAGTCATCTCTTCCTACCCTGCACCTGTCATCGTTGTCATGAGATACCTCTTTGCATTCCTTCATCAGTGAGTATTGTAACTCATGGTCATCATCATAAACCAGGAAGTTACAATGCAGTATAAAATAAAATCCAGTCATCAATTCAGTTTACTGTTAGAGGGGAAACCACATGTTTTCTGTTAAAGGAAGAGGAAGGAGCTAAAACAGGTTCAAATGTTTGACTTTTTCGTGGTATTTCTCATATTATTGGATATGATGCAGCTTTTTTAGATTTTGGTTTCGCTTCTATCTGCTTCTGTCTCTCAATTTCTCTTCCCTCTTCTGCTTCCTCAATCTTTTTCCTTCTTTGATAATCTGATAATAACCCCTCTCTCTCCTTCCTTCTCTACTCTCGTGCCTCCAGTGTTTCCCAGTACAGTGACGAGAACATGATGCAGCCTTATAACCTGGCTGTGTGTTTTGGCCCCAGTCTTGTAAGAGGGGTGCACGATGATGATGTCGTCACCCTGCAGCCTCAGATCAATGCCCTGGTGAAGAACATCATCCTCCAGCATGAAAGCATCTTCCCTAGCCAGGCCGAGGTACAGGGACCTGTGTATGAAAAATGCATGACACTGGAACTGGATGACTGGTAAGATGAAAGTTGTTCACACACATGCACACATACTCGTGTGTTTGTGTGTGTGCGCACATGAATACACATAAGCATGGACACACCATAATGATCATCTGTGTTCATTTGGTTTACAGTGAGGCTATCATCGAAGAGGGAGATGGGGAGGCAGAGTACTTCCACAGTAAAGATGGTAAGGAAGACTACATGTTCATCTTAGTTTGTCACTTCTTTAGGGCCGTGGCACTATTTGTCTTCTAGATCAGATCAGAACAGAAAAACTGTCTCTCAATGTGACAGGTGCTATAGAACAGGAAATGGGATCCTTGGCTGACCACAGCACTCGCTTGTCTGCAGCACAGACACAGAAAAAGGGAGCGTGTCCTCGAATCAACAGCAGAGGTTCTCCTGACCAAAGTGGCTCCAGAGCTGGCCCATCAGGGGGCAGCATTGCCCCAAGTGCAAAGTTCATGCTACAGCTTCCCATGGGCCCACATGGCAAGCCACTGAGGACCCAATCTCCTGGCTTCTTACGCAGAGAGTAAGTGCTACCTTACCGTGGTCAGACTATTACACAACTGAGGAATGAGCAGGGAAGGGTTTCTCATCTCCATTTTTTTTCTACAGGTATCAAGACAACTCATCCTCGGAGGACATCACTGTTCAAATTGACAAGGTCTGGTTTGTTTCTCATTTAGTTTTAAATGACTTCTTCTTAATGACTGGCAACAGTACATTGTTGCTGTTATCAAACTCAGTGAGTGAACATAATTAGAAGCTCCCTGGCTGGAGGGAATGCAGAGAAGAAGAAGAGCTTTGTCTTTGTCCTCTTGCTCATTGCTATTTGTTTAATCTCACAGGAGGTCTGTCGCCAGATGGACTCTGTCTTCAAGGAGCTCCTCTCTCGACAAGTACTGCAAGATCCCTCCTCCGCCGCCCCCTCTCCCTCTGCCGGACCTCCCCAACAGAAAGGAAGGCAGGAGGGCCGCAGGAGGAAAGGTGCAGGGCAGTGTAAAGCAGCAGATCAACTGGACTGAGAGAGGAGGGGGATGAATGGATGATAAAGGCGAGAGACAGAGGAGTTAGATAAGTGGTAATTGGAGAACTGAGGTGTAGGGTGATGCGCAGTGACAGTAGCTACTGCCAGGGTCATTTCTAGAAGACTGAGATTACTGACCCTCAACAACCTCTCTCCCTTGACGCCAGCTCTATGATACTTCTGATTGGACAGGGTTTCTTTCCACTGGGTGGCTTCCTATTCAGAAGCCCTTTTGTTAGTGTTTTGTATAGCACACCCCTGTGGTGACTGGACAGACCAACAGTACAATGTGTAAAATTACTTGAAATGCATTGATGTGTCTTTGTACGGTTGAATGTAGTGATACATCTTAATGCTGTGTATGTGTCTGTGTAAAACACAATGTTAATCTGTGCCCAGTCTAAGGTACATTTTCCCAAAGTGATTTTAATCAATGCTATTTATCAAATTAATTTGCTCAGTAGACCTTGAAATGCCCTTACTGTGTACACACACAGACACACAGACACTTCGTCAAAAGTGTGTTTGAAAGGATGAGATGGCATAACAAAGCCAGAGTTACTGAGAAAGGGAAAAACTGTGAATTCTCTGGTTGTACTGTTTGTATTGCTCTCTCATAGATACTTATTTTTTATCTTGTTCTGCACTTTGATATTTTTCTGTATATCTAGGCTCAATGGCAAATAAATATTTTGACTTTTCTGACTGCATCTGTGTCCTATTTGTTGGAGAAAAAAAATAGCTGGCAAATTTAGGCTTTATGAATTTCTTGTAAGGTGCAAGAAATATGAATGGATAGCTTAAAAACTAGACAGAAAAAAAACAAATATAATGTAGCACAATATTTACAGTTACGATTAAAATGTATGCGGATATTGATATAAATAAAAAGTAATTCAGATGACGTGTCAAGAGGACACTTTCCCAGAATGCTTTGCGCCATTACAGTACACGTCATTACAGCGCAGCCGTGTCAGAGCGCTGAGGTGGATTTTCTTCCTTTCAGAGGGGACCAAGTCGTGTAGCTGAAGCTCAGGAACAACACACCGTTCTCAGAAACCATGATGATCAGGATAGCCGCTTTCCTTGCTCTTCTAGCGTGTGCCTGCTCGGGTAAGTCTCCGGAGGAGGTAGTTAGATTAGTGGAAATCTGCCAGATATATCAAAGTTAGCCTGCAATGCTAGCCAGTGTTAGCTAGTCAGCCCCCCTGCTAAAGTTAGTTCCGCCTGGAAGCTCTTTTATTCGTGATAAAATGTGTATTAATTATCAAAATTGTATAGAAGATGCTTTGGTGTCACGGTTAAATCTAACCTCAGCATTGTTCTCTGACCACAGGAGAGAGCTGCACAGACCCAGTGATCACTCCCTCGGCCTACACCACCTCTGATGCTGTCATCTCCTCGGAGTCTGTCTTCATTGTTGAACTCAGCCTGGCCTGTGCCAATGGAGCACAGGTAACTGTCAAAAAAAAAGTACCAGATCCCTTTGCCCTAAATGGAGCCCTCTTGATAAGTGATTAACTGCTACTGTTGATCTTTTCTGTCGTCACCAGAGTGTGGCACTGTATGCTGATGTCAATGGAAGGCAGTTCCCTGTGACTAGAGGCCAGGATGTTGGCAAGTACCAGGTATGTCAGTGGCCTTACACTGTAGATGCACTAGGTAAGGTGTATGCACCATTTTTTCTCCCACTGAATCTGTCAACATGTGACTGACTTTTCATCTCAGGTATCTTGGAGCCTTCCTCACAAACAGGCCAGTTCTGGAACCTACCAGGTCAAGTTCTTCGATGAGGAGTCTTACAGTGCCCTGCGCAAGGTTAGTGTCTTGTTTCTAATCAGGGTTGGGTAGGCTACCTTTAAATATGTATTCAATTTTTTGTATTTTGAATACGTAACACTGTTACAAGTATTCATTACTACACAAACCTGTTTATAATGTACAGCCAATGGACTGCAGTTGTTTTGCTATACTGTTTTTCTGTCTAAAGGCTGCTCATATTGAATTATTTGTGTCAATCTTGTGTGTTCCAGGCTCAGAGAAACAATGAAGATGTGAATGCCATCCATCCTCTCTTTTCTGTCAATGTTGATCACAGGGTGAGTTTGCTTAGACACTCTGCACACAAGGCATGTAATGACATGAAATATCATGATACAAAAATATCTTAACACATATCTTGTCGACTGCAAACAACGTTCACGATATGGTCGTGACATTAGCCTGGCTAGCACCAGCACACTTTTCTCTCTATTGAGGTCAATTCACTAATCCTCAAATGTAAGATGGTAAAAACCTCAAATCGAAACGATGCACAATTTAAATTCAAACATGATCCATTTAGAACAGTCATTTTGTGATATAGAGATTTGTGTTAGTTTAGCTTTCGCAGTATGACAGAAAATTGTATGTCCTTAAATATCGTCCTCACATCTCCTGGGAAGTGCATTTCAAAGTGGTCTAGTTCAGCTTACATTTACAGCATTTACATTTACAAATCAAGAAACCGTCACCAAGGCTCTTGACTTATTAGATAAGGTGCTGTGCCAAAAACAAACCAGTATTGTGCATCACACTGAACAACAAGCTCAGCAAATGACCCTCCTATTGCATATACAAAGACCCTGATCCAGCACTCTTCATGTTTGTTTTCTGTAATTTATAATTTCTGACAGATAACCCCAACAATATTAATGTACTTCAAAAATTCAGTTTTATGTGATATTGAGGCTGGTCTTTCAGCTGGAGATTAAGAAGCAGGTTCAAGTGGGATATATGGTTGGTTGCCTTACCAACACCAACAATATTTAGCTGGTTATTGGACGCTGAGTCATCATCCTTTAAGTGTTGCGTGAGTTTGTATTATTACATGTACCATGTGATATGAGATGGGGTCTGTCTGTAAATACAATCTGATGGTCTATTTAAAAACAAAACCCCCTCTGGGTCTACTGGAGCAGAGCCCAACATTTCAGAGGCTCTTTGCCTGGCTCAGACACAGATGTGACAACAGGAAGATTGAAAGTGTCAATTTTCTATTAAAAGCTAATAATCCTTCCTGTAAATTGTTGACGATTATTTATTTTTTTGGAATGCATGGTTGGTAGTCATACCAGCATCAACCAGGGTAAACTGGTTCTTGGACTCTTGAGCTGCAATTATCCTTTAATTGAAGTGAATTAACTGATCTGTACTGATCTCTTTAACCACAGGGTGCCTGGAACGGCCCATGGGTTTCTACTGAGGTGCTGGCTGCCCTTATCGGTATCCTGGTCTACTACCTGGCCTTCAGCGCTAAGGGCACCATCCAGGCATGAAACGATCCACAGTCACTTTTTAACCACTGGATCTTTAAAGACTGAATTCTGGTGGGACTTATCCACCAGTCCATCATCCAATATTGTGGCAAATCAACAGGATATTGTCACTTAATCTGCTTGAGATGAGGAGCCAGAGCAGCAGTCTTGGTATTTTTTTCATTCAAACAGACTGTGTCTGTATGCCATCAGTCTTGTCCATTTACAGATGAATTTTGTCATGATTTGTAAATTTTTGGTAAAATCAGACCAATACAATGGTACCACATAAACTAAACCCAACAGATACAGTGATCATGTCCGAAAAGCTGACCACTGTTTGAACCTGCATAGATGTGTGTTGCTACATGTGGACCAGACTATCTCATGCTCTTCAATGTGGGTAAACTTTAGCTGGGGTCTGATTTGTGCAGACGTTCTGAACACCAGTAGAGGGAGATCTAACCTTCTATGCACATGAAATGGCAACGTCTGCTAAATGATCAATAATGTTGACTGCACTCGCTGGCCTGAACAGGCCAAACATTGTGTGTTTCTTCCACAGTGAACTGAATAAATGGTCTGTTTTTCTGTAACGTGTTTGTTCATGTGATAATTCACCGGCAGACTGGCTCTTCATTTTTCTCCAAGGCAGAATGGAAGTTTAATGGAGTTTTCTTCCATAGCAACACATGTTACCTATAAAGGTTTTTAGTCCCAGCGGTAAATTGGACTACTCTAAATGAGTCATGAGTTCCCCTGACCTCCATTTAAATCAAGTAATCAGACTGTTCCAAGCAGATGTTTTGCAGAATTTCAGCTATTGATGAATGGTTTCAGTGAAGATGGTTTGTTTTAAATGACAGAGGGATTATTCAATGGTGAAAGTTCATGCAGTTACAGTTGAAGTATGTTTCCTCTCTTGCCAACTTTCCAAGAATTTTCAACAAGAAAACTATGATTCATGCCTACTATAATATTTAAAAGTTAGTAAAAGCATTCTGGTCAAACTCAATTTTTTTGTTTGTGTCACATCAGTAATCTCTGACCCCTAGTACCTACTTGGTATGATTTATAGCTGTAAAGAAAAACAAAATGAAGCTTAGCTGTTGCTGTAAACATGATCTCATGTTCGACTTAGAGGCTCTGACTGAGCCCTCTGGAGATGGGGGCTATTTCTGTCTTCAGAGGGCAGGAATAACTGTCCCACTGGCATTCCTAGATAGGAGAGTTATGTGTTCTGTGTTCTGATAGGAGCTAGCAGCTGATTTATTGTGACCTTTTCTCTGAGTACAGTGACATTAACTACAGTAAAGGTATAAAATCAGTACCTAGACATTTGAGCCACATGAGCGACAGCGCTCACTTGCAACGCTGCAGTGCTACCAGTTGAACACACAGTGGCAGCTCTGTGCTGCTTTTTAAGTCTTGGAACTGAGCGAAGCCATCTATCATGTCATGGTCAGACAGATTACACATGGTTATTGCTGTATAATGGTTTATACTACAGTGTATCATCTGTTATGAAAGAAAAGTAATACATTGGATAATAACCTGTTCGGCCTCTGTTACACAACTGCTTCACTTCATGTTTCAGTTTATGTTTGTCACATTTATTTGTACCCAGATCATGCTTGGGTTTATATGAGCTAGGTTGTTGCAAAGATTTAAACTTAGCGTTTCTATTTCTGTAGTTGGCCTGAACCCTCTTTGGTGTGCAAGAGCAGCACAACTGCAACTTCTCAGTAACTCCCATGAGACTAATGTAAACTTTGTATATGAGTAACATGATACGCACACATGCACAATGTACAAAGTGCACGTAAACTTTCTCACATGACTGCTTTTCTGCAGCTTGGTCAGCTAAATGCTTTACATACACTCTCACTGGTGTGTGCACATCTCAGCTTTTGTATTCAGTCACCTTGGCATAGTGACATCTTAGTTGGGGAGAATCCAGACACTCCTCATGGACTCATGTAGGTATTACAGTGGGAAGTAGGGAGTGAGTGGATGGAGGAATTTAAATGGAGTGAACAAATAAGCAGGCAGAAAGAAGGCTGACTTAATGCTGACAAGGCTTTTCATTTTCTTTGCTGGGTGATGCTGTTCCAAGTACCTCACTTCAACACTTGAGAAACAGTAGAGATAACCGTGGATGCAGAATGAGACATGTTGATCTTGAAGTATTATTTTTGGAAAATGAATGCACTCACAGAAAGTGACAATTTATTCAATTAATGGTGACTGATGCTGTGATCGTTGATCCTGGGACGATTTTGTTTTTATCCAAATGTACATGAGCATGTAAAGAGACACAATTAGAATCAAATCGAAATCGAAATCAATCTGGTTTCATATAATTACATAAAAGGTAAGACAAAAGCAATTTTACTACAGTGGAATCTGCAAGTGTGTGTGTGTGTGTGTGTGTGTGTGTGTGTGTGTGTGTGTGTGTGTGTGTGTGTGTGTGTGTGTGTGTGTGTGTGTGTGTGTGTGTGTGTGTGTGTGTGTGTGTGTGTGTGTGTGCTGCGAGGCAGAGCAAAGCCAGTCTGACAGAGGTGTGTTAAACACAGACTATGGGGGCAGACACCAATCGGCTTAGTGAGATTCAGCAATGTGGAAACGGCCGTCACGCAAATGATTCTCACATGAAGTCACACTTTCTGATAGCCACTGTTTTCACTGCTCACTTTTCACACTTCTTGTGAAGCAGAGCAATGTCAACAAACTGTAACTGAATAGTCAGAAAACCGACTGTATCTTTCACACTGGATTCCTCTTCCTCACACTGTAATAACAGTTATTGTTCTGGTCACTTCATGTGAATGTGTACAGACAATGAGGCATGTTTTATGTATAGTTCCTTCAACCACAACAATTTGACTGTTTTTGGAGTGAATAAAATCACAGTCAACTCCAAGCCTTTATGCTTTCTCTCCATTATCCCCCTCTTCCTGTCCTCTGTTTGGGTATCCTCTAATCCGCTTTGCCTCTGGGGGCTCTTGTCTGTCAAGAACTGGCCATATAAGGGGAAAATGTCTTTTTTTCTCTTTTTTGAAAACACCTTTTACGCATCATCCTAGAAATTCTCCCCACATTTCACACCAAGAGGTCAGCCGTAGCCGTAGTCAGACATAGCACTGTTCGTTTCCATGCAGCATTCTTTCATTGGTTTCAGTCTGCCTGATCTGGAGGTTTGCAATGCGCTAAGCATTTTTAACAAAACCTTTGCTGCCCATAAATCCTGTAAAAGAACGTCAAACATGTGCCCATAAAATACTATGGCTTGTTCCTGACAGTCCACATGCCTGTTTTACCACGTTGAACAAATCACTGTTGTAAAAGTGTGAGCACCCCCATCCTGCAAACACTGATAATCATGGGAACAAAAGGTGGTTTGAAGTGACAAAAGCTAACCTTAATCCTACTGAACCCCAGAGCAGTAACCCCTTTTATTCCAGTATTTATTCCAAGTAAAATACTTCCTCTTGTCTAAAGTATTAGAGGAAAAAAGAAAGTGGCTATATTTGGAGTGAGATCATTCTGCAAACAGTTGCACTCAAACTATAGCAGTAAATATAGGCACACAGATGCCTTTTATGTGAGAAAATTTCCTTGAACAACCCAAATTCCCAAAATAAATTCACAGCTGTCCTGATAGAATGCATAAAAAAAGTGGGAGTGAGAGAGAAAAGTGACAACAACGAAAATCATTTCTTGTTTTGAAAGGGCATGATAGATTGCCCAATTTGTTTTTCTTTTGCCTCCTCTGGTTATAAGTATGATGCTCCAGTGCTCTCTGGTAACATTGAAACTGGAGTTGGTTGTGTAAGTTGGTCAGGGCCAGATACGCCTCCTGGTGTCTTGGAATGAGCTTAGTAGCAGCCCCAGCAACCGTCAGGACTGCGGAGGGGTCTTGGGTTAAGCAACACAGACACATTGCTCAGGGTAGTGGAGCTTCCTGGCTCCAGCTCTGATTTATACTGACTTTGGTCAAGGCTGGGAGGCTCTTCATTCTTCAGAGCCACTGGATACACTTCCCTGGCTGACCCTAATTGATTTTAAGAGGGAGGTTCACCTATTTCCTTGCCCTTGTGTGCAACCACACAGCAGGGTCAATTATTTTTCTAATACACTATCACAGCCACAGGCCAGGAAAGAAGTACTGCCCTACTGTAATGAAGAAGTGACCTTGAGTTTAGACATCAACCTTGCTTCACCATAAGCATCAGGACATTGGGCTCACACACACACACACACACATTACAGAGATATTACAGAGGGGTAGTGACTTACCCATATACCATCTATCTTATGCTCTGACAACATTAGATATTATGGTGGTTGTTGGTTTGATAATAACTACTATCAGGTCATCTACCCCCATGACACAAGATGGAGGCATGGAGAAACTCTCTGGAATGATGGCTTTTAACCTTCTGGCTAGCTGTGGGTGATTGCACCAGTGATTTTTCCATCCTTTGGAGTACATTCATTATTTAGCAGTTGTTGTGCCCACTAATGCCTAGACGCTATAATGCACGGTGATAGTGCATTTGGCCTCGCACATCGATCTGAAGGGCTGGATGGACCTAAAAACTGGCCCCTTCAGCAGAGAAGAATCATCTCCTGACCTCTCAACTTCCTGACAGGAAGAGGAAAATGCACGAACACCCCAAGGGTTTGGGAGAAGTTCATCTATTTCCTGACATAACAAAGTGAGACACAGGACATTGCTGCTGTAGCCCCTCATTTGGCAGAGAATCAAAGTGGAGGCTTGTGCCCAGGGAACAAATATACAGTGCTGTGCTGAAAGCCTAAACACCGTGGCTGCACAGAGGAAAAGGTGAGGCTTCTCCTCTGACCTGCTGTAGTACCCTTGAGACACCTCGACAGCATCTCAGTATTGTTCTGCAGACAGTCATAGCGCTGTTCTCATGTGAAAAGGATGTGACTGAAAATGTGACATACCATTACTTTCAGCCATATGTAATCTGAAACTGAGAGTTTGGCCATAAACAGTAAAATCTAATCTCTCTACACAGAAAGTTATAACATATGATGTATGCACGGTAGCTATTATATAATTATGATTTTATTAAAAAAACATTACTATTTTAAGTCTGTCATGCAGTTGAAGGGCCTAATGTATTACTCTTCATATACAGAAAAAATGTGATATAAAAACTGTACATGAACATAAGGCAGTAACTGAAATATATATATATATGTATATTCTCATTTACACAATAATAAATAAAGAGAGAAAAGAACAAATGGCTCCAAAAGTCCCTGCTGATGTGGTAGCGCTGTCTACGATACACATGGCTGAATGACATCATTCTAAGATGAATCTAGTGAGGAAGGCCCCTGTAAAAAAAATTGCTGGCAGTACAGGCACTTGATTTGACTGGGAGCCGTTATTATTATTTCTTGAGTTTTGAAAGCATCTTAAAATGACATGCAGTCCAAATATAGTTTTTTTTTCAACTCCCTAAATACTCTTAATATTCCTTATCTAGTATCTATCAACTGTTAAGACCTGAAAATATGGTGGATCAGCTTAAACAAAATCTTTGGTTTGTCAAAATCTTGTTTTCTACTAAGATACATGTGATACGTGTCGGACCATTACAATTCACATTCAACATTTATCTTACACAAAATGTAATACTAATGTGCCTTATAATTCAGACGTTCAATAAATATACTCTACAAGGTTTATCTCTGTACATGGAATGCTGCTGAATGTGTCTCATCCCGTGTTTCCTTCCTGTTCCTTCTGTGTAAAGCTCATGTTCTTGTTTTATACTTTGAGGAGAACACGACAGGAAGGTCATTTTCTGTACCTCATATACCGTGTTTGTATGAAACATAATCACCTAATTGTGTCCCAGTAGGTTGCGGAAATCTGGATTGTTCATTTGTATTCAGCTACCCTTACCTCCCCCCCCAGCCCCACTTATTTCTGTTTGTTTGTGTGTGTGTGTGTTTCTGTGATCTGAGAGTCTGCATTACTCCACTACAGTGACTCTCTCTCTCTCTCTCTCTCTCTCTCTCTCTCTCTCTCTCTCTCTCTCTCTCTCCAGCTCGCTCACAAGTCACTATTGTTCTTTGAAACCGGATTCCTCCTGAGTGAATATGAATTCAGCCCCAGGCATCCATCTTTAATCCATTTTCTTTGATTTAACAAAGTTTGCTCACATTATTGGATTTCAACCACAGCCTTCTCAGGACAGCTCCCACAGTTGTAACATCCATGTCATCCCTGTCTGTTCTCTGTCCAAAAGCAGTGTCTCTCTCTCTCTCTCTGTGTGTGTCTTGCTCTCTCTCTCTTTCCCTGAGCCCACTGTTTTGTTTTGCTCTGTACCCATAGCTTTGTCTGCTGCTTTGTACATTAGGCGTGCCGTCGGTCCATTAATTCCACAATCCACCCTTTGCATTCCTGCAGCTCTGTCTGAGGATTTAGAGTTTCCTTGTACGAATCAATATACAAGATCCTGCTCCGTCGTTACTGAAGTAAAATACTTTTTACTTCACGGCCATGTTGTTGACAGTTGTTGTATATTCCAAAGCCCATAGTGTGCTCTTCAATGATGCCCTTCCTCAGTGCCAGGGTGGAGAGTGAGGTTGACACCTGATAGGGATCCCGCTGGCAATACAGCTGTATTTTGTTGTTGGAAAAACTTCTGGTAGAGGTCAACACACTCTGTTTTGAAGTTCTGAAGGAGTGGTCCTGGATGTGGTAGTGATGTTGTGAGGATGTATGTGCCAGCGCAGGCGTGTCCTTGCGATGGGTGTGGGTGCAACCATGGGTGTCTTTTCAAAACAGGACGTGTGTTCTGTGTGTATGCATGTGTATGTGTGTGCGTCAGTGCAGGCTGTCCTTGGTGGTGGAGGTGTGTGTGGTGGTGGAGTCATCGGGCAGGGAGCCCCGGCGGCCGGGTCCCGTCCGGCAGTGCAGCAGGTTCTGCAGCTCTCTGGACACGCTGCTGGAGAAGGCCGTGTAGATCCATGGGTTGGTGCACGAGTTAAGACTGGCCAGCAGCATCAGGATAGTGAACGCCACACCTGCAGACACACACACAAACATATATTGATATACTCATGAGCACACAAATGTATGAAAACACAGATGCAGGGACAAGCATATTGAGGGCTTGGAGCCAGAGGGGTGATTTAATGTTAAACATAAGCCAAAAAAAGCCAGTTCCAAAAGGTCTGTTTTTATGCTATCACTGTGCTATGCTATGCCAAAAATGAATACGGTCAAACTTAAACCTTAAAAAGTTCATATAAAACTAACAGCAAGGGTGCCCAAACCTACCTAAAGTATGAGAAAACATCTCGTAATCACAGGAAAACCTGGCTAAAACCTTTTTAACATGAATGCAATGTGCTTCAGTACCATCTTGACACAGTGGCTGCCATGTTGACTGTTTGAAGTGTTGTTTGAAGTTGCTACTAACCATTTGGAGCCAAAGAGTGGCAGAAGTGGACTTGTTCCCAGCATTATCTGGAGCCAGAAGGGCATAAGTGGACTTAATAACAATAATAGCTATAATAGCAAGAATATTTGTTTCAGTTAAGGCTATAAGGTCAAAATTAGTCCAGATTTATTTTTTCCTTCTTTATATTTATAAATATAATAAATCTATCGTGTGTATATATATATTGCCATTTACACCCCTCTGGTTCCAAGCCCTTGATATACAGACATAAACAATATGAGTATACACACTCATGTACGCCTGTGAGCGCATGGAGGGCAGAAACACGATGCTTGTGTACGTCACGTTGTTCCGCTCATCTCTCATGTGAATAAATGTGCAACCACCATTCATTATGAATAGAAACTGTTTATGATTCCTGTTTTTCATTTTATTTACTTCTAGGAGAGTTTGTCCCACTGGGAACAAAGCCGAACCCACTTCCTTTTGCTGTTTCCTTCCTTCTAATAACAAGCTTCTATGTAATTACTAGAACATGCTTGTTTCACTGTTGCTCATTCAGGAAGACGAAGACGAGTGCAAAGCGATTTGAGTCTACACAGCTGATATCACAATCTATCAGTCAGTCAGGTGCATGTACTCTTGTATCTGTGTGTATGTGTGCATGCTGTGCATGTGTGTGCATATGTGTGTGCAGGTGTGTGTGCATGTGTGTGTGTATGTGTGCATGCTTTGTATGTGTGTATACTTTGTATGTGCGTGTGTGTGCATGTGTGTGTGCTTTGTATGTGCATGTGCGTGCATGTGTGTGTGTGTGTGTGTGTGTGTGTGCCTCGTTCCATGTCCCTGCTTGTGATTTTAACTGTGTGTGGAAGCTGCTGGCAGGAACATTGTTGATGAAATGTCAACATCTGGCCGGGTTGCAAAATCAGCAAGGGACATAAACAGGTTATTTACTGGCCCCTGGGGTTTGTTCTTAGCTTCAGGGGAGAGAGAGAGAACCCAGTCGGGCTGTGCAGCATCCATACTGTCAGCAACAACTTATGGCTATCCTATCTGTGCTTGATCATTGGATGCCAGCAAAGACATCAACAGATGCTGTCTGCCGCCAGAAACACGCAGAGACCAGAGATGTCATCCAGAGGTTTCTGGTTGTGGGTCAAAACAAACATTGTGTTTGATCCTGTATTTTTTCTCACTGTTACCACAACTGAGTTAGGGCTAGGTGTCCTTGGACTACAGCAGTGAGCAGAGGTTGTTGCTCTAAACCAGACCTGGTCCATTAGCTTTTGTTTTAGGCTGCCTGGAGTGCAAGATAAACAAGGTTTGCACGTTTGGGACAATGAGATAGGTTCAGTTGTGCTAAGGCAGATCAATCCATCACAGAAAACTACTTAACTGATCCACTTGCGATGGATATTCCACAGGAGGTCTGTTTGTGACTAACCTTGGTCTGGAGGGTTGGGATCCCAGGCGGCCCACAGCTGGACGATGAAGAACGGCGACCAACAGATGGTATAGACCAACACGATGACCAGGGTCATTCTCACCGTCTTGGACATGGCCTTAGTGATGCTAGGGGGTGGAGTGGCGG